>JAOEHY010030072.1:28561-74046 GCA_025447955.1 Psilopsiagon aurifrons | reverse complement strand
CGGCTAATGGCGGGCCAGCAAGGCGAAACGAACCATGCTCGCTTGCTTAGCATCGCTGAGCAAGCCGTCGGTGCACACGAGATCATCCGCGGCAACGTTATGCAGCTGGAGTTTATGCGCGATGAACAATTGGATCTGCCAATTCTGAATAGTCCGGCCGGGTATCAAGGATTGGCGTTCTGCCGAGTGGGCTAATTGGCTCGCGATAGATACGGCGCAATTTACGGAATACTCGGAGTAGTCTGCGGTAAGAGCACCGGATACTGAACCGCCTCGTTCGTCCGCACTGGGTGCAGATCCAGTAATTGGAGGTCAATGTCCCGTCCTGGGGTTGGCCTGAATCCCCTTTTTGCATACGGAGCGCGGCCTTACGTGGCCAGCGTTACGCTTCCTTTAGGACAGCTCCTCGCGCTGCTGGCGCTGGGCGCCGCCGCCACCGCCCTGGCCGAGCCCCTCCGCTTCGTGGACTGCGGTGAGTTTCTGCGGGCGGAGGCGGGTGGCGCAGGGGTCAGCAGGCGGAGAAGGCCCGGCAAGCTCGGCTGTTCCTTGCAGGTTCCATAGACGGCAGCATCCAGGAGGTGAACGTGAGTCCGTGCCCGACGCAGCCGTGCCTGCTCCACAAGGGAACGTCCTACAGCATCAACGTGACCTTCGCCAGCAGTGAGCCTCACAGCTGGGGTGCCGGGTGGGCTGCGCAGGGGGAGGTCACCTCGGACCCACTGCGTGGAGAGCAGTGGGGAAGGGTGGCTGGGGAGGGCTCTGGGTGGGAAGAAGTGGCCGGTGAGGAAGAGTGTCCGTTAGTTGTTTTTTTTTGCAGCCTCTAGGGTACGTGGAGGGGAGGGTGTAAGGTAGAAATGTGTTCCTTGCTCTGATGCTGTGCTCGCACTTCTCCGTGTCCTGCAGAGATTGAGAGCCAGGGCAGCAAAGCAAGGGTGTACGGTGAGATGCTGCACGTGGACATCCCCTTTCCCATTCCTGAGCCCGATGGATGCAAGTCCGGGATCCAGTGCCCCATTCAGAAGGGCCATTCCTACAGCTACTTGAATAAACTCCCTGTGAAGAGCGAGTACCCCAGTGTAAGTAAGCAAGCAGCTGGTCTGCTCCTCAGAGATACTGCCCTTCCTGGGGCAGACCCTCCACCTGCCTAGAAGGAAGGACACCTTGTCCTGTGGTGATAAGGAAGGGGTTAGAAGACTCCTTAGACTATGTTTGAACTTCTGCTGCGAGCATGACTTTTGTTTCAAGTTCCCCAGCAGAGGAAGTCGCCTGCCTCCAGCTGCCCAAGTATCCTCCTGTACTATACCTCCCTGCAGAGCCTGCTGCATTCAGCCAAATCCTCCCAAACTGGGGGTGCTCAGCTCCAGGGTGTAGTTCAGCTGGGAGGTTGCAGGGTGTTTCCACTCTCTGCTCACTCAGAGAGTGAGGATCTGAGTGCAGTTGTGTGAACATCTGTGTCACGCAGCTGAACCCTCTATCCATGTAAGATGTTCCAGGAGTTGCTGCAGGAGCATGGCCCACCTTCTGCAGCAGGGGCAGTAATAGCACCTCTGTCCTCTCTGTGCAGAGCTCCCAGGATTTCCTTGCTCCCCAGAAGTGATAACTCTCCTCCCCATGTCCTTGCCTTGTGGTCTCCTGAACACTCTCATTTCCCTCTGCTCTTCTCTCGCTTTCAGATTAAACTGATCGTGAAGTGGGAGCTGGTGGATGACCAAGACCAGATGTTGTTCTGCTGGAAGATACCAGTGCAGATCACCAGCTGAGGAGCCCTGCCTTTAGTAGGGCTTGGGGAGGGGAAAACCAGAACACAACACAGGCCAAATTGTTTTATATAATAAGTGTTTCTTACTGCTTCCTTCAGAGCTCTGCAGCCTCTGAGCAGCTAGTACCGTGTTCCTGCAAGGTCAGCCATGGGCAGAGGGTGCTTACTCCCTTTAGAGTCCCCTGAGTTCTCACAGCAGCTCAAGGGGGAGCAGTGCCTGCTGCAGGAGCAACTGAGCCTCAGAATTTCTCTGTGATGAACCTGGCTAGTATCTGAGCTGCTACCTGGTAACCCTTCAGTGCCTCTTCTAGAATGCCAGCTACATCCACCCTCCTGTGCTTCTCCTGCTCCGCCACAACTTGGATGCCCCTGGGACCTGTTTTTGCCATTCATGCAGCTGAAGGAGAGGAGACATCCCCTGAGCTGGCAGCCTGCTCTGTCCTGGGCCCGCTTGTGCCAGCAGGATTGCAGCTGGAACACTTCCTTATGGATGCAAAGCCAAATGGCTTTTGGCATCTCTGCAGGGATGATTCTTTCTCTAATCAGTGGTTTGCACTACTACTAACTTGGAGCTGCTGGGAGCTCCTGAACCTCTTTTTATAACTTTCCTTTTAATAAAAGCTGGATATTATCTTCTTCTGTGTCTTCTGTGAGTGGAGAGCAGAGTGGTGAGCATCTTCTAGTTGGGGTTGGGCTGGTCTTGCTTTTCTGCTGACAGTGTGAACGGAGAGAATGGTACAGTGGCCTGGCCTGAGCACAGGTGATGTGTGAGCAGCCAGGCATCTCTCTTCCTGGCTGCCGGTGTCCATCTGGCAATACCTGGCTCTGCTCCTGCCTTGCTGGTCCTGTGCTGCCCTGAAACTGTGTAAGGGCACCCTGAGGAGGTGGTGGTAGAGGTCATGGCCTTGTTTGCTGCATAGGTAAAGGCTGTTCTAGTGAGGGCTCTAGGACTGGACCAACAGGCTGCCAAAACTGCCAACTGCAGAAATCTACGTCCTCTCGTGCTTAAATGCCAGCCCCCTTGTGTGTGAACAAGGCAGGGTCTGAGCAGCCACAACTGCTGTGCTGTCTTGGGATGGAGCTGGCTCTTGCTGCTGGCACTGGGCTTGACAGATAAGTAAAAATTTGGCCTGGCAAGAGTCTCTGCTCTGGCTCAGGAGGAGGCTGGGTGCCAGCATGAGACAGATAAGAATTGGCCTACAAGAGTGTGGTGGCCTTGCTGGGCTGGACCCACAGGGAAGATGCGAATCTAGTACCCCCTTAGCAGGGGAAAGACAAGCATAATTCTGACAAGCCCCAGTGTCCTGAGCCATAGGGGCCCAAAATAAATGTTTTATTTAACAACATGAGAGAAGTTTCCAGCAGACTCGGTTAAAAAACAACAACAACAAAAACAACCCAACAAAAAAAAGAGTCATCAACAACTTTACAGAAAGGAAGCTGCGTCTGTGCCCGGCTAAGGGCTGCCCCTGGGCTGGCTGCAGTGAGAGCTGGCCCTGGGGCCCCCCCAGCCCCTCCCTGCACCCCAGGGTTAGGCAGCAGTTTTAGAAAGCTGAGGTCACCCCCTCTCAAAGCTCTGGTCAGAGGGCTGGACGCTTCACAAGGAGCAGGGCCAACACCCACGGTGTGGGTGAGGCGTGTTGCTAGGTCAGTGCAGCAGCAGCAGGGAGATGAACCCCCTTTCTTGCAGGGTGAGGTGGGGAGGCTGGGGCTGCGTGGCAGGGGAAGGTGTCCCGTGAGCTTCCACGGCATGGAGCGATGCAATGGGTGCTGGGAGCCGGGGTGGGCTCTGCAAGCAGGGGCTGGCAGGGTGCAGAGGGTACAGAGGCTGGGAGCTCAGCCCTCACCTGCAGAGAGAAGGTGGTGGAGAAGTTGTGCACTTTGGAGGGAAAGGAGCAAAGAGCCTTGAAGCACCCACAGCCTCCAGGGCCCCTTCTGGCACAGCTCCCAGGTGCCAGAGCCGTGTGCAGGAGGGGAGCACCCTCACCCCTGCTCCCCTAGGGCTACGCTGCCGCTGGGCTCTGGGCTGTCTGGAGCACGCAGTGGTGGGGCTGGGCCAGGGCTACATAGCCTGGCAAGCAGTGGCAGCGGTAGGAGCCCTCCGTGTTCTCGCAGGTGCCGCCCTGGCAGAGGGGCTCAGGGCTGCCCACCTCCTCGCACTCGTTGATGTCTGCAAGGAGAAGGACAGGGGTGAGCTGGTGGCACAGTAAACATTCCCAGCCACAGCCACCTCCTTGTTCCCCTGCCACCCCACAGGTGCCCCATGCCTACCCCTTTCACCTCCAGGATGCCCGTGACCCCTCCAGCCTCCCACACCCCTCAGCACACCCACAGAGCCCCCTCACTACCCAAGGGTGACATCCCCAGCATTTAGCATCCCTCAGCACAGGAAGGAGTCCCCCTACCCTCAGCAACGCATAACAGATAAGGAGTCCTGCAGTTCATGACTCCTCTGAGTTAGCAGCTTCATCTAAGTTGTGCTTAGAAAGTAGCGCAGGATCTGGGAGAAAGGCCACCTCCACCCTTGAAAAATGCCCTTTTCTCATCTACAAGGCCGACGAGGCAGATGATGGTGGCCCTGAGAAGTGATCATCATCACCGGGACCAGAACAAAGAGGGACCTCGTGCTGCGCAAAAAAGGGCTTGTTTTATTAACCCACAAACTGTGCGAAAGGGCTCACTTGGCCAGCTCGTGGCTGGGCCAGAATGTGTATGCAAGCCTACAGCAGCTGCCCTGCTGCTAAATGCACCTCCCTGACACCCTGCCTGAGCTACCCCAACTTGCAGTGAGGCCACCAGCTAGGCAGAGCATCCCTGTGCACCGCAGAGCCCTTGTCTGCACTCACAGAACCACAAGAGCCCAAATCCTTACCTGCCAAGGCAGGTCCAAACCCTCTGACCACTAACTCCGGCCTCACCTCCCACATATCAGCAGGAAGCAGGAGTGGGGAGCACCTGATGGGTTCAGCCTGCCATGCAAGGGAGAGTGAAGGCCCAGGCAGCGATCGATGGACCCCAGGAAAGCTCTGACACCCTGGGACCTCAGATTATCCCCAGCACAGGTGAAAGGGGCTATCTGGCAAAGAAATAGAAGTACAACCCCAGGGAAGAAGGGTGGAAGCAACTCCTTCAGGTAAGGTGGAAGGAAACACAGCAGTCATGCGAGAAGGAGGAGAGGGGAAAGGTGAGATGAGAGCTTGAGAAACCAGGCGGCCTTCACATACAGCCAAAGCAATGGTGGAAGGGGCACTGAGAACTTGGGCTAAACCTCAAGACCAGAACATCACCATGGATGGGCTTGCTCAGAAGCCCAAGGAAGAGATGTTAGGCAGCACATCAAGGGAGATGTGCTCCATAGCCTGGGAAGCAGACAGCCTTGCTGGGATCTTCAGGGAAAGGTAAAAGGGTGAAGAGCTGGCAGGCTGGTTTGGCTATGGGTCACTGAATTCAAAGAAGTGAAATAAGGCTACTTTAGCCCAGTTACCTGAAAGTCAGAAGAAGCAGAGTTAGTGCTAGCAGTGTGCACCAAGCCCTGGAGCCTGCCCATTCAGGCAGGGGTAGGCAGGCAGCCCGTCCTGCAGGGTGAGGGCAAGCTAGCCCCACAGGGAAGTGAGAGGGGAAGCACTCAGCAGCTGTAGGACTATTCTACATGCCTGAAGCCAGCAAGGTAAAAACACAGGGGTGACTAAGCACCAAGTAGGAGAACTGAAAGGAAAAATCCAAGATAGGCTTCAGTGTAAAATAAATGCTAGTTAGTCTAGGACACAAAAGGCAACAAGCACAGACTCCATAAATACATTAGCAGGAAACACTGGGGAATGTCGGTCTGTTCCTTATCGGTGGGGGAAACAAAAGCCAGTAGAGCTGGCTGCAGCAGCTGGCGTGGGCTTTGTTCCAGCCACAAAAAAAGCTCATGGTGACCAGACAGGGTGCAGACCACATCTGAAGTGTTTGAATAAGGTGAAAGAGCACAGGGAGGGAAAGACCATACTGTGATGGAGAGGGCCAACAATCAGATAAAGAAGTTACATCCATATTGCTAAAAGCTTGTTGCAACTCATCTTCACATCTTAGTGCTCCTGCAGTCCCTGAAAAGCTGGACGTTCTCTCTGAGATGGGGGATAAAAGAGGCCTCAGAGACCCAATGAAGGGTAAATCTGGTGACTATCTTCAAAATCAGAGAAGGGAGAATCCAGGATTAGACTGCTCACCCCCATTCCCGTAAACAGACCAGGTTTGTGAGTGATTAGGTCATAACCCTCCAAAGGATATCAGGGTCATTAAATAGCTGATCTGTTAGGGTCTGATTATGTTAAGCCAATCTGGTTCCCTTCAGTGACCTGACAACTGCTCTGTCAGATAAGGGAGAAGTGGTGGATATGATGTGCCTTGGCCAAGGTGAGGATTTCAACACGCTCTCACATGACACACTCAAGCAGACTGAAAAAATACAGTCCAGATGAAACTGCAGCAATTGCACAATGAGCTGCAAAGCTACACACCAAAGGTAATTAGCAATACCTGTCTGCTACAATAAAAGACATTTAAAGCATAGCCCGAAGGAGTCTGTCCTAACCCCTGCTCCATCAAAATGCTGTCATTAAGGTGGACGAAAGAAAAATCCCTTGCCTATAAAACGTATGTGTGTGACACCAGGCTGCAAGCACTTTGCGGGGTTCAGACTCATTCTGATCAAGCAGAGAAGCCATCCAAAATCAACCAGAGAAAATTCACTGAAAGCAAATGCAAAAAAACCTTGTGGCAAAGGCAAGTGAAACAGTGCACAAATGCAGAATGGAAAGTAACAGCTCAGGCAGCCATTCTGCCCAGCAGCACTTGGGGAGGCAGAGACCATGGGATTTATACAAAGAAGCTGCATGACCATGTCATGCGGTAAGAAGCTGGGAGCTAGAGTAAGGGCTGTGCCTAAGGAAAAAAAGGGTCTTCATCTGCTCTGATGAGTGCCTGGGGCCTCAGCTGGCTTGGAGAGCTGCTCTGTGAAAACGATGGAGGCATGGCATAAGGATATAGAGGAAATGCTAAGAGATGCTTTAGAGATCGTGTCTCGTAGGGCAGGGTAGAAAGTGAGGAATTTCACCAGGCAGTGGTGAACCTTGAGGAAATTAAACCGGGACAGAGCAGCAGCGGCTGCCGAGGTAGAGGGGTGCTGTGCCAAGAAGCTGTCAATCAGCTGCTCTCTGCTGCCCACAGGGCTGGCCTGACCTAGCTGCCAGCAGAGAGCGTCCGGCTGACCCCGGGAAGGTCCTCGCAGCCCTGCGGGAAGGAAGCGCCCGGGAGCGGAGGCTCCTCCCGCAGCTGTCCCGGCCAGCGCCGCCAGAGAGCGGCAGCCGCCAAGGGATGCGCGGCCGCGCTGCCCGCGCTGCTGGCCCGGCCCCGCTCACCCGTGCAGGCCATGCGGGCCATGTCCAGCTGGAAGCCGTCGAAGCAGTCGCAGGTGTAGCCCTCCCGGACACGCACACAGCGGCCGTTCTCGCAGCCGTTGAGGATCCCGCACTCCTCAGCCTGCAGCCCCTCGAAGCCCTCGTAGAGGCCTGGGTGGGAGGTAAGGTGGTGTTAGAGCAGGGTGACCCTCCACGTGTAGAGGGACATTAGGCACGGTGAGACGATACTGGCGAGGCCAGGACTAACTCAGCAGCCTGGAGCGCTGACCTGGCAGTTCCCAGCCCCTGGCTGGGGTGGGAGCTGCCAGGCAGTGCCCACGGACACAGGCTGGGTGGGAAGCCACCTCTCTGTGTCCCCCAGTACTCACCAGTGTGGCTGGGCAGGTAGTGGGGTGGGGGCCGCCCTGGGCCATAATGGAGAGGGCTGCCACGAAACTCGCTGTTGGGTTCCCTCCGAGGGAAACCAGCATCTGGGTTTCCATACTCAGATTCCAGGTAGTTGTAGTAGGGGCCCATATCTGGGCTGGGAAGGCCGTAGTGGGGGTCTTCCAAGCCTGGTCCATACTCATACCTAGGTCTTTCTCGGAGCTCAGCCCCTCTCTCACTGTCTTCACTGGCCCCATTACACAGGAAAGCAAAATCAGCTGCAAGCAGTGAGAGAAAAGGAAGGGTCAGTGCAGCTTGGTTTAAGAGAGGTAGGTCTGGTATGGCCAGAGAGTGTGCATCCACACCGGGCAAGCAGAACCAGGCCTCTGCTCAATGGCCTCCAAAGCTGCAGCTCTGTAATTTGCTGACGAGACCCCATCTTCAAGAAAACCAGTTTCTGTCTGGAGCCAGCAAGACCCTGAGCAGCAAACCCCCCCAGTTCCCAGTGTGCTCTCATCCCAGCCTGCCACCACCTCACTTCTCCTAAGCTAAGCAGGAGCAGTGGGATGCACAGAGCAACTCTCCCCTCAAACACCTTGGACTCATTGCAAACCCATGTCAGGTACGTCCTACCCACAGGTGCAACACAGCTGTGGAGAAACAGGGGGTTCTCTCCCACTGCTTGGACTGGCTTTGGCAATGCAGGTAACGAAAGGAGCCCTCGCTGCAGCCATATGTGGCTAAGCCTGCAGGACATGACCAGAGGCACCCCAGCCCTCTCTCACCTCTGCCAGGGGATGCTTGCCTGTGCCACCCCACTCACCGGAGGACCTGTGTGGGCAGAGCGCGCAGTTCTGGCCCCAGGCTTCACCAAGTCGGCAGCAGCACTCAGTGTATGTGGTCTGCTCGCCGTGCAGCAGGTCTTGGCAGATGTAGTCAGCAACAGTCTGCCAGCAGACATCCAGGTGGATTTCATACTCCTCTGAGGCATCTGCAAGTGACACAAGCAAAAGACGCTATGAAAATTATCCAGAAGAGTGCCACCTCACCTTTCTTGAGAGGGACAAACACGTGCCACAGCTCCTGCCCTCCCTGCCCTGGCTGTACATGTGAAACTGCTGGCACACCTCAGCCTGACACACAGTCCTACCCTGAACTCTCTCCCAGAGGACTGAGCCATGGGGTCATGTCAGGATGAAGGTGTGCTGCAGCAGGGGCTGGGGCTCACCTGCCCTGCTGGAGAGGTTCACACACCGGTTGCCAGTCGCATCCAGCACAAGAGGGAGGCTGCAGAAGCAGTGGTAGGAGCCATCCGTGTTCAGGCACTCACCGTTGATACAATACACTTCATTCTGACACTCATCCTGGTCTGCCCACACACAAGGACAGAGCAACATTTCAGACTGATAGATGTGAGCAATGCAGCCCTTTCCCTGCCCAAACAGGGACCTTGAGGGTTCTTGTCTCCTCTTCCCCTGTTCCCCAGCAGGTTCCCGGGAAGCTTATCACCCAGACCTGGCCCTGTAGCATGGGCAGCAGAGAAAACTCTGCGTGCAGCAGCACAGCTGTCCCCCAATCTGCAGTGAGGTGCCCGCTGCTCTTTGAGACTGTCTTACCAACACACTCAAGCTTGCTGGAGTCATAGAAGTAGCCTGTACGGCAGAAGCACTTGTAGCCCGGCACTGTGTTCAAACACTGTCCATTGCGGCAGAACTCGGAGCCAAATATCTCACACTCGTCCATGTCTGAGAGAGGAATGGAGGGAGAGAGAGCAGCTCAGTGAGCAGAGCCATGGGAGCAAGGTGGGCCAGGTGCTGTACTTGCAGAAAGCTGGCACAGCACTTTGGCCTGGATCACTGGCAGGGACCCAAGTGAGACCCCACCTCTCCCACTGGCCCCGTGCCTGGGAGCAGAAAGGGAGGCACCCACAGGCAGAGCAGGAGGAGGGATGACGGGGAACAGGATACTTTCACAGGTAGGAAATTCATGTATGTTTCTGAGAGGCTGAGAACGCAATCCCCTGGAGTTGACGTGCAAAAGACTGAGCCAGCTGGCCACTGGGAGGTCTGATTAGTAACTGGAAGGGTATCTTACTGGTCCCCATCCCTGGCTCAAAATGGGCATAGATTTGTACCAAGAAAGAACCACTGCCTTCAGTGAGGCAGGACTGGAGGAAGGAGCTCTGCCAACTTGGTGATACTGGCAATTTGGCATTTCTCTGGATGGAGGAAATCAGCGGCAGGATGTTAACATCCCCCACCACATCCCCCACCCATAACCCCAGAATATCCACAGGTATTTCTGTGGGTGCATCTCCAGGAAAGGCTTTGCACCACTCCCTCCCTCTTTCCCCTGGAGTAAATGAGAGCAAATAGTGCCAGTACCTGTGAAAGAGACTTTTCCTGAGAGTGGATCTTCCTGGGGAATATAGCCTTTCCCAAGAGGGCAGATCTCTTGGTACTCCACTGGCCAGGAGGCAGATGCCAAGGGGAGATGGGAAATAAAGAAAACAGCCTGTTAGTGCGACCAAGGTGGAGCTGGAAGGCAGAGCACTGGTCTTGCCTGGCATGGTGGGGCTACAGTCCTACCTGTGCCTGGGATGGGGCAGGGGTAAGTCTCACAGTTGTCACCCCAGGCTGCCCCCACAGTACAGCAGCATTCCTCCTTGGTGATGTTCTTGGCCAGGACGCTGTCACACAGGCGAACGTCGCTGATGTGGTAGTAGCACTGTTTGCGCTCTGTGCCATCAGAGAGGTGGGCCGTGTGTGTCTCAGGGCCCTCTAGAAGACATCAGAGCAGAGACGGGATGGGGTCCTTGGCACCCCAATGCAGCATCCCACACCTAGGAGGTCCCAGAGCACACCCATCACCAGCAGCGTGGCCTTCCCAGGTCCCCACTTTCATGCTCCTCAGTTCCCCCCAGATGAAAGCTTGCCTGTCCCTGCATGGGCTTGCACAGCCTTATCCCATCCCAGCCAAGACTACCACACTCCTGTTATAGATGCTACCCATGCTTCTGTTCTGGCTGCCTACTCACCCAAGGCTGCTCGGGGCTGGCACTGCCCTGCCTCTGTATCGTATTCCTCATGATCACTGGGGCAGAGGCACAGGAAGGATCCCTCTACGTTCTCACAAAGTGCAGTCCCACACACAGCGACCATCAGCTCACACTCATTCACATCTGCAAAGGAAGGAGTAGTGGTGGGCAGCGGAAGCCCTGCCTCTGCATGGGCACGCTGTGCAGCATGGGGTCACCCTTCAGCAGGGAAACAGAAGCTGCTAGGGATAAGCTTAGAGCTGTGCTCACACCATGGCTCTACACAAGTCTGGCAAGAACTTCTTGCCCTGCTTTCAGTGGATTCAAGGAGCCTGAACTACAGCTTGTGGCGAGCCACTGGACCACAGGATCATCCAGGTTTGAAGGGACCACTGGAGGTCTCTAGTTCAATACACTGTTCAAAGAAGGGACAGTTATGAGGTGCCACCAGGCTGCTCAGGGCTTTGTCTTCCTGGGCGTTTAAAACCTCCAAGGATAATGACTGCACAGACATCTTGGGCATCTGTTTCATTGCCTGACTGTCTTAATGGTAAAAATGTTTTTCTTTATAGTACATGCTGCCCATTCTTCCTGGGCACCTATTTTTGCCTGGAGTTTTGCTTCATGAGCTGCCCAGTCCATGGCTGGGATTCTCCATGCACAGATGCCGTCCCCATCCATGCTCTGGGAGCATGTGTCACACAGTAGGAACACCAGCCTGGCTCTTGCCGATGGCTTTTCCTCACTGACTGGAGGGGTAATCACAGGAGACTCACCAACACAGTAGTGTCCAGAGGGCGAGCTCTCATAGCCACGGTCGCAGAGGCAGCGGAAGGAGCCATCCGAATTCTCACAGAAGCCATGGCTCCCACACAGCGTCTCATTGGCACACTCATCTATGTCTGCAGCAGAGCGGAGAGCAGGGATTGCCCTGGACCCCACCTCTCCCAATGGACTCCCCCCAGCCAGGCCCTTCTGCTCTGACTCCAAGACCTGGGGATGAGGCAGACATTCCCTTGATGTGAGGGACTCTGCTGCTGTGAGTGTGTGTCAAGAGAAGCTTCTTGCAACATCCAGAGCTGCAAAAGATCCATGTGGATTGAGAGACAGGAGCAGGGTGGGAATGGGAAATGGACGGCAAGTGTGGGAAGTGGGTGGCAGGGGCAACTGAGGGTAGCACAGGTTCCTGCAGAGGAGTAAAGGGACACAGAGCCTATAGGTTCACATCAGCAGGAGATACAAGGGTGCAACTGAAGTATGTGGGGCAGGTGCAGACAGATCAACAGATCTAGGATGATACCATCATGCCCTGTTCTTGACCTGGTCCTTCTTCAGCTGCTATAGTGCCAGAGAGTAATCTCTGCCTAGCTGCAGCCCGGTGGGGTTGGACAATCATAACTGGGTCCTCTGCAGGGTTTACAGCCCTGCTGGCTGCATCCAACTCCCCTCTTACTGCTGCATGAGGGTGATCTCCTTGGAGCAGCTGGAGCAGCTGCGTGCCCACAGCCTGCTACTCCTAAGGCCAGGAGCAGCTCCACGTGCTAAGTCTGAGTCCTGGCTCAGGCCAGAGCCCAGTGGCTGGCAGGAGCTCCTCCTTGCTGCAGTCTTCCCTGAGCTGGGGATGGGAGGCTCAGAAACTGCAGAATCTCCTTTGGTTTTTCCTCTGCTGGAACCTAAACTCCAAACCCAGACTCAGCCTAGCCTAGTGGTACCGGCAGCTTCTCCTCTCACCCAGCCTTGCCAGGCAGGTGGCCGGCACAGGCAGCAGCCCCAGTAAGCATAGGTTACAGTGATCTGTGGTCCATCCCCAAGCCTGGAATGGCTGTAACCTGCACTGGACTCTCCCAGAGTGGAAAGCAGCACAATGCGGTGTCTGTTCCAGATGCCAGGAAGAGAGAAGTCTAGACACAAGCAGGCAGCTCAGCCAAGAAAACAAACTCAGCATTATCTGCGTCTCCACCAGCCACACATTTCCTCCTCCTCCTTCTCCCCCATGCCCTTGGCAGAGATGTCCTATAGCCACCCTGTCCCTGCCAAGAAGAGGGACAGGGACACTTGGGGCTGTACTCACCAATGCAGTCACCCAAGGGGGTCCAGTGGAAGCCAGGCTGGCAGCCCATGATACAGCGGTAGGAGCCCAGGCTGTTCTGGCATCGCCACGTGCCGCAGATGGCATCCCCATATTCTTTACACTCGTCCACGTCTGCAGGGAGGAGGGGAAGGGGATGAGGATTGTCAGATGGAGACTCTGCTTGCTCACTGCAGCACCTGGCTCAAGTTCAGTCCCTCTTGCAAGACACCAGCAACTTTGGGTGCTGGGAACAGAACCACCCATCCCATGCACTTCCTGCATCCACCACCCCCACATCTCAAGGGCCTGATCTCCCAAAATGAGCTCTCACCCACGCAGTCATCAGTCTCCTGGGAGTGTTTGAACCCATTTTCACACAGACACCTGTAGGAGCCTTCTGTGTTCAGGCACTGGCCTTGTGAGCACCGGGACTTGTCTGCACATTCATCCACATCTGCAAAACCAGGCCAGAAGTGTCAACCTGGATCTCACAGTAGGGAAGAGAGCAAAGGGCAGGGCCTGAGGTATGTCCCTGCCATCCTGCAGCTCACCCTGGCAGCTGATGCCGCCAGCCACGTTCGAGAAGCCAGGAGCACAAATGCAGAAGTAGGATCCGTGACTGTTGAGACACTCGCCACTGGGGCTACAGATCTCACTGTTCAGGCACTCGTTCACATCTGCAAAGGGAGCAGAGTCAGGACCATGCACGCAGCACTGGGACACATCCTCCAGCAAAGCCACATGGATTCCCTCTCCTCAGTCTTTAGCAGGCAGCTCTGGCAGAGCACCTGGACCCTGGTTTTCTCACCATGGAGACAGAGATCTTCCCTGTCCATGGTGACCCAGCATTTGGCTACAACTTTACAGATGTGCCATGCATGTTGGCATCACCTGCCTTGCCCCTAGCATCCTCCCTGACAAGAAAGAAGGAGGATCCATAGGGAGGCTCAGAGGGCTGAAGGGATGGGGTTTGTACCTGTGCACATGGTGCCATTGATGAGCTCGAAACCAGCCTGGCAATGGCACTCGTAGGAGCCCGGGGTGTTCCTGCACTCTCCTCCCAGGCACCGAACAGCAGGGTCCTCACACTCATCCATATCTGCCAGAAAGGACACAGCACAGAGTGAGACTGAGGCTCTTGCCACCACTGGAGTATATCCCTGCCCAGAGAAGCTATCACCCAGCTGCTGGCCTGGAAGGTGTGTTTGAGCTGCTCTCTCACATCATCCTGTCACAGCAAGATGATGGCAGAGACTCCCTGTTAAAGGAATGTGAGGATTCAGCCCAGACCCTTCACTTCCCTTCATCACAGGGACCAGGATAAACTGGATCCCAGCATCGAGTCAGTGGTGCCCAGAGACAGGACCAGAGGAAATGGGCACAAACTGCAACACAGGATGTCCCACTTGAACATGAGGGAACACATTTTTACTGTGAAGGTTACTGAGTACTCGCACAGGCTGCCCAAAGTGGTCAAGGAGTCTCCCTCCTTGGAGATACTCAAAAGCCATCTGGACATGGTCCTAGGCAACCAGCTCCAGGTGGTCCTGCTTGAGCAGGTCCCTCTCAACCTCAGCCATTCTGTGACTCTGTAAGCACAGCAATACTGTTAACCCTACTGTCCATTTCCAACAGAGCTCTGCACTGGGTACCACAACCACCAAGGGACCAGCGCAGAGCCACAGTTGCTGACAAACCCTCTCTTTAGCCAACTGCACAAGAGCAAACATCAGCAAAGTAACCCAGCGCCATACCTTCTGCAGCGCTGCCTTCCTACCCGCCAGACTTGCAAACAGCATCCTCCTGGCAAAGCTGGATGGGGGCCGACATCAGCTCTTACCCAGCTGCAGAGCTCCATGCAAACCCTCTCCCACCCAACTCCTCCAGGCCTTGGCCGGAGTCTTCTGGCAGTACTGAGGATTTTGCTCACAGCAGAGGACAGAGGGGTACCTTCCCTCTGACAGAGGCTGCCAGATGCCAGCAGTCTGCCACTGCCTGCAGGCTCATGAGGTTGGGGGGCACTGAAGGATGCTGCTAACCAGAAGGGTGGGCTGGTGTGCAGGAAGCCAGGTCCTGCCCTCCTCTTCTCTCCTGCCAAGAGGTAAAGCACTGAGACTAGCAGCTCCTGTGGGCAGAGCAGGGACCTTCTCTTCCTCTTTGCAGGGCACTGACCATGCCACAACCATAAATGAGCATCACTCCCTACGACCTCAGGGGAGGGTTCTGAGCTCTTCAATCTCAAAGGGTTGCAAGTAGCAATGTTCTTGAATCCTTCTGGAGATGAACCATAACCTAGTTTATTTATCACAAAAGTACCATGAAACCCTTATCATTTTTTCAAATATGAAGCCCAGATCCACTGACAAGGACACCAGCCAGAGCAGGAAAGAACATGACATCCTGCCATCAGTGTTTGGGTCAGTGTGACCCAGACAGTATCGAACCCTGATAAGGTGTCCTTGTGACACAGCTGGGGCAAGGTGGCTGAGAAGAGGCTCACACAGAGTCTTGGGAAAGGGGAAGGGCAGATGGAAGGGATCAAACAATGGTCCTTCCACTGCACAAAAAAATCACATGGAAAATAAACTAGTTTCACACTGGCACTCCCGGACACCAGGACAGAGGAAAATACAGTGAGGAAAGCCTCCCTCTCCTCCTCTATTGGAGGCCCCTATGCAGGGGAATCTTCCAAGAGTAGTATCTTCTGTTTGCCAGCTATGTGCAGGCTGCAGAGCTCTGCAGTGCTCCAGAGAGAAATTCACAGCACATGGCCAATCTTTAAACAAGTACCTTTGACAGCTCTGCCCTCTCCCTTCCCTTGCACCAAACAGGAAGTCTGCATCAAGCCATCTCAAGCCCAGGATGTCCCCTGGGGGAAGCCACCATGGAAGGAGTTTCCCTGCCTGTGAAGGGCAGTCAGGCAGTAAGGCTGGGACAAAGTTCTCACATCTCAGCAATGCAAGCAGCACAGATTGATGATGGAATTAACTCTCTGCCACACATACCTGGCACAGCAGAGCCCTTGCTAAGCTTTCCTCTTTAAACACATCCAAGTTACATTAGGGGCTAGGAAAAAATGATGAAACCTGGGTGCCCACAGTCTATCCGGTGGCTGTGGCCTCAAGGTTTCTCCCTCTGTTGAGCACCTGCATTTGGGGCATGTGCTCCCAGGTGCACAGTTCTGAACTGAACCACACACAACTCCCCTCTGCTCATGCTTCCAGGCCTCCCATGCTCTGGCCTGTGTCAGCATTCCCCAGGTCATCATTAGCCCAGGGTTCTCATCAGTAGGCCCTTCTGCCCCATTCCTTTCCTGTGTGAGGAAGACCACCTTCCTGTTGCTCCAGGCAACCTCAGCTTGCCTCCCTCCCTCCCTGCTTTCTGCTGATCAGAGAGCTAAAGAGCTGGAGGAGGATCCTGAGGCTAAGGAAGTCCTCAGGTGCCATCAACAACCCAGCTATGGCAATGTCTCTTTCCTCCAGCACCCATTCCTCTGTCCCTGGGAAAGGGATACCTTCACATGTGCTGCCATCTCTGGAGACGGTGTAGCCAGCGTCACAAGCCATGCAGGAGTAGGAGCCCTCGGTGTTGAGGCAGAGTCCAGAGGGACAGGCAGCCTGAGATGTGCACTCATCGATGTCTGCATAGGCACATGAGGGAGAGTGAGATGAGGGGGAAGCATGTGGAGTAACCATGTCTGGTAGCAGATACGTTGAGAGAACCCGCCAACATGGTGGCTAGGACCCTGGCATAGCCCTCAGGAAGAGCCTAAGGAAACCTGTGGACTGGGTGCGTGACTCTTCAGAGGGTCTGGACCCACGGCTCCCTGGTACCTTGGCAGCTCTTCTTGTCAGGTGCCACCTCGTAACCCCGGTAGCAGGAACAGCGGAAGGAGCCATCCAGGTTGACGCACCGTCCGTGAGCACAAGTCCCCTCCACAAGGCACTCATCCACATCTGCATGACACAACAGAGGGCAACACAGCATGGGAGGGTACTCAGGGCTGTCCCCACCACCCAAGCCATGAGGGTGCTGTGATCCAGCCATGCAGGCTGGCTGCCCACAGGGAAAGGGTGCTGCCTGTGCCCCTGTTCCTTCTGGGGCTTGCAGAGAGCACTGCCATGGGGTGCTGCCCAAAGACAGCCAGAGCTCCTCACCAATACATCTCCCATTCCTGGCCCGGTAGCCGTCCCCACAGCTGACACACTTGTAGGATCCTGGTGTATTGACACACTTCCCACTGGGGCAAGGACTGGGATCCACGCACTCATTGACATCTGCCAAGAAATACACTCCTGTCAGGCTCCCAAAAGCAAACAGTGCAGCCTTCTCCATGATGTTCCATCCAGCTGAATCCTCAGTCCCCTTCTGGGGGACAGTGATGCTCAAGAGGAGGCGAGACAAGTTTCCCAGGGCTCGGGTAACATTTCTTGTAGTCCCACTTACCAGTCAGGATCCTACACCCACACCTAAGGGCTGACATAATCCAGAGCAAAACTCCCTGCTGCAGGACGTTGCCAAGACCAGAAATGTGCATGGGCAGAGAGAGGGATCAGAGAACATCTGTGCAGGGCTGTTTCATCAGGGACTTTCATAACTATGACTGTGATTTAGCCTCCAGTTCAGGAAGTCCGTAAGTCAAGTGCTTTGAGGAGGCTGTGCAAGGGGAGCAGCATTCTGTGCATGCCCTGTTTCCCGTACTGCCTCCTAAAATAGTCTCCCATTCTGAGATGAGCTACTGAGAAGGGGCAATCTTTGATCAGGCACATTGTTGAATGATCAGGGCCAGGTCATGCCATTTGATGGGATGGTCATGCCATGGAATGCTGTGGGGCCAGGTGGCCTGAGGCAGCCTGCTCTCCTTGCAGTCTGCTTGTTAGCACGAAGGTCTGGTGATACGAAGTCAAGGTGGCATGAAAATGGATGGGCATCTTCTCCCAGAATGGAAAGCTGCCATGGGCTGGTTGTGGGGGGATCTCCCTGGGGAGATGGGAGAGGATCTTCGGAGAACTACTGCTCTGCCCAGGAAAGCCTGTCCCTTCTAAAGGCAGAGGAGAGGACAGGCAGCCCCCAGGGATGGCACAGGGCTGACAAACATGGGGGTGTCCTTCCTCCCTTACTGGAGAACACACAGACCAATGTGGAAAGAAGGTGTTCAGACCTGCACAGGCTGGGTTGAAGGGGTAGTGGAACAGCGAGCAGCAAGCTTCACCTTCACACTGTCCTCTGTGTCCCATGGCAAAGCCCTCCTTGCACTCGCAGCGGTAGGAGCCAGGGGTGTTGATGCATTGCTGTCCTCGGCAGACAGAGGGCTGCTCACATTCATCTCGATCTGGCAACAGGCAGGGAGAGAGTCCTGAAGCCTTCCTGTTCCAGCGCTGGGAAGGCTGGGTGCAGGAGAGGTGCTGCTCCACCTGCAGCAGGCTTTGCCCTGGGGACCCATGACAGGGCTCTCTCCATCCCCCATCGGTCCTAGCATCCCCGTGAAGCAATGATCAGCGCTGGCATCACAGGCTCCTGCCCAGATCATCATGGGCAAGGTCCTGTCCTTGAGTGATCAGGAGAGTGATCCCTATGGATCAGGCTGTCCAAGGGCAGGCCTGCAGGGAGGGAGGGTGTGCAGGTGTGCAAGTGTGTGTGCATGTGTGTGTGCACATGTATGAGAGAGGGCAACAGCAGAAGACTGGGGACACCCTGGGGATGTGGCAGCCCTGGGACAAGTAGACAACACTTACCCTCACAGCTCTGCTTGCCCTCTGAGACAACCCGAGTGTACCCAGAGTAACAGAAGCATAAATAGGATCCCACGCTGTTGATGCAGTGACCTTTTCCAGCACATGGATCTTTCAGGCATTCATCTTCATCTGTACCCAAGGGTGTGCAAGTATGGAAGACAGACCCTCACCACTCACAACCCCCTGCAAGCCCCCGAACAGCTCTGCTGTGCAGCAGGTGGCCAGGGGCTCAGCAGGGCTGCAAGGAACCTTCCCACAGGAGCCTGAAGGACTGAGCGGTCCATTAAGGCCCAGCAGGAAGAGGAGGTGCCAACGTACCAATGCAGTGGTGGTGGCTGGGGTCCAGCACGTAGCCGGAATGGCACAAGCATCTGTATCCTTCTGGGGTGAGCACACAAGCACCGGCTCCACAGGACAGAGGTGAAAAGGCACAGCTGCCAGCCTCTGGGAGGAGAGAGCATGGGGTTGGTGGCAGCATGAGAAGGGTGCATGGATTCTAGTGTCTGCATTCTGTCCCAGACCGCCTCTGGGGAGGCTGTTTCTTAACATCTTGGAGAGTGATGCTGAGCCTGCTCCTCTCTACAGCTTCAGGCAGCCTGCACTGAAAGAGCTGCAGGGCATGCATGGCAGACCCTGCCACCTCATTTCGGCTGAGACAATCTGGGATGCCCATGTCCCCTGCATTGCTTACTTGAGCCTTGGCACCACAAGAGGGTGGTGAGGAAGCCTACCAGCCCCATGCCTTGGAGGAGAGCTGGCAGCTGAGCCTATAAGGGGCTGGTTTTGGGGTGACAGGAGGGCTCTCGGCCCCTGCCATGGAGGGCAGGTGGCAAAGGTGGGGCAGCAAGGTACCGCACACCCCTCGTCACTGAGCCGGCTCGGGGTGTTTGTGTGTGTGTGTGTGGACAGCCCAACCCCAAACAAAAGGCCACTGAGGAAGATGCATTCCTCAGCAAGGTGCCTCCACCAGGCCTGCTCCCCAAGGTGCTGCAGCCCCCGGCGGAGGGCAGGGGCCGCGCTCCCAGACACTGAAGCAACTCTGGAACAACAGTGTCCTTGTTCCCAGCACAGTAAACAAGCTGCCCTGGGAGCCACATGCCTCCCCTCGCGCTCCCCCTTCCCGATGAGTCAGCTTGCACTGCCAGGGAACAGGGCCAAAGCCACCGGAGCGAGCGCGTGATCCCCTCGCCCCGCAGCCACTGCTGCACTGGACAAACAAGCTGCAGGTGGGGAAGGACGCAGAAAGCCAAACACTTTGCTCCAGTACCGGAGTGCTCTCGTGCCTCCACACAGCCAGCCGGCTTTCTCTGGCTGGCGGCAGCCATGACCAGGCTGGGACATCACCTTAGGGTGGCAGGGCAGGAGCTTTACTTTGGGAAGTCAAGGGGGGCACATGGGAAGAGAAGCAGGCTGGGCAAAGGGAGAAACCCTGGGCAGAGCTTAGGGCATAACTCCCCCATAGTTACAGGTAGAGAGAGAAGGAAAGATCCTGAGAGCAGTGGATATACACCTGAGTCCTGTGCTGGCATCTGTGTTGGAGCAGCAGCATCCCAGGTGGTGGTGAGGCCAGGCTGGAGAGGACCATGCCAGGACTCCTCTTCGTCTGCTGAGGAAGCAGAAGGAGAGAGGTGAGGTCCAGCTTTCAATCCCAGAGAGAGGTGCCTGCCCAAGGCTTACCTGTGCTGGGTGTCCCTGCAATCGCTGCCCCAACACAGCATATGCAGGGTGGCTGCACCAAGCTCATTATCTAGTTATTTAACACAGCCTCCTTCACATTGCTGGAGATCCACCACCTCCACACACCTCTACAGCTACTCATCAGCCACCCCAGTGTGATCGGGGTCCCCCATGCTGCCTGAGGCCAGCCCAGCCAGAAGCCTGTCCTGCCCAGTGCTGGGGTCTGCTGTGCAGAAGAGGCAGCTCAGCCTCTGCTCTCCTCCCTCCTCACTGCCCTGTGCTCCTCCCCATGAGCACCCTGCCCTCCTGCCAGCTGGGCACTCACCTCTGCGCATGGCAGACTCTGCAATGGCATCAGCAACACCCTGAGGGACAAAAACATAGGACTGTAGCTGTCGTGCAGCCTCCCTGAGATGTTTTCCCACCCACCTCCTAGATCCCCTCGCTCCCCAAGACAATGGCCTGGGAGGAGAAGCTGCCAAAGCCACTCTGTCCTAAGCACACTATCCTGAGCAAAATACAGCTCCTGGCCGTGTCCAGGGGGCTACCCACAGAGGGGCCATACCAGCAAGCCACGCAGGTGAGACCCAAGGCTCTGCTACCAGGCAGGCATCCCTGCAAGGTGGCATGGTAAATACTGCCACTGTCACCGGCGGCTCTGGAGGGCTGAGGACAGCCGCTGCCCATCAGCCAGCAGCGAGTGAGCATCCACACCTCAGCCAGCTCCATCCTCAGCCAGGGCTGCTACCTCTGCCCAGCAAGCACCAGCTGGAGTCAGCGCTCATCACCAGCTAGTGCAGCAGAGGCCTCGGCTCCAGCTGTTCGAGCTAGTGGCCTCGTAGGAAGGGCACATGGCCTTCAGCCACAACAACTCAGCCAGGGTGACAGGGTTTGCAGTTCATATGATGTTGCTTCTGGCAGCAGCTACTTGCTCTCTTTAGTGCTCTCTCTTACCAAATTTCACACCTTACTTATTTGTATGACATCCCCCTTCCTGCCCATCTAGTTGCCATAATTGTAGCAGACAAACCTTTCTCACCTGTGCCGCAGAAGAAACTTCACCTGGAAAGTGAAACAGTGCACAGTGAGCACAGACAAGGCAAGCAGGCATCCTCCCCAAACCCCAGGTGCCCCAACTTCACGCTATCTCTAAGTCCCTAGCACTCCTCCAACAACAAACAAGCTTGTTCTCGAAGCCAACACAGCCAGACCCCTCTCTGGGCACTGCACAGACCCCAGGAGCTTCCGCTTCAGCAGGTGCTGGCACAAGCAGCTGGTCACACTTCCCTCCAGCTGAGCTGGACAGAAGCCCAAGGACTCAGTGCCAGGGCTGCCACACAGGCCTGGGGTCCCAGTGGAGGCAGCCTAGCCGGCCACCACCAACTGTAAAGATGTAGTTGTAGGAGCCTGAAACACTCGACCTCCTCTCCAAAGGCTTGAAGAATTGGTGTCTCATGCCCCAGGAACTCCAGTAGGGCTGAAGAGCACCTTGTATACTCATATAGATGTAGAAAGCCTTTAACAGCTGCAAGTCCATCCATGGGGGCATGCAGGACCTGGGAATTTACCCACCCTTGCTAGGGGCCCAGATGGAGCAGCCTTAAGGAGTAGATCCTATACTACCCTCTCCTGCTGAGATGCCAGGGTGGGGGAATGCCTCCAGGATGCTGCCACGCAGGCTGTCCTGCAATTGCTGTCTCCTTGCCACCCAGTCCAATGTCCAGTTGCTGCTCTCCCCTTGCTCTTCCAAGCTGAGGGGCAGCTCTTCTGACTCAGCCTTCCTCATCGACAGACGAATATCAGAGCTGGAGTAGGTGTAGCCGTGTCCTGCTGGGCAAATCTCCTTGAAGGCTTCTGTAAGGGAAAATCACATCAAAGCTTTAGAGGGCAAAGATTAGGAAGAGGCTGGTGCAGCGATCACCTGGCTTAGCACACCCAGACATGATGGCGGCAAACTGGAAGAAAGGAGCTGAAGATGGACAGGCATGTGTGTGAATGCAGGCACCAGTTTCTCCCATCCTATTATTTTCTGGAGATTTCTTAGGGTTTAATCCTTATGGAAACATATCTGGGCTGTAGTGGGTGGATGCTTTCTGCAGAACCAATCTGCTCATAGAGCAGGGTGGGTTTCCAGCAGGCACTGGGTGGTACTCCCAGGCACCAAAAGCTAAATCCCTCCCTGTGTCAGTGTTGCTAGGAAGGGATCATGCTGCGGGAAGGTCTAAACTGAGCAAAGGGGCAAATAAAATTGAGTCCCTGGTACCTCAGCACTGAGCATTTTGCACATCATTCAAGATGCTCTGCAGAAACCACCTGAAGATTTTTTCCAGTCCTGAGGGTTTCAGTGCTTTCCCCTCCACCCAACCCCATGCTGAGATATGCCCAACCCATCCTCACCTGTCTTTCATCCCAGCAGATGTACAAGAGACAAAATGGTTGTCAAGTAAAGCCAGACACAGATATGGCTTTGCTCTCCCTATGGTAGAGAGTGGTTTCCCACCAGGGGCTTCCCTATCTTCCCAGTATTACCCAGGCCTGCTTCCTGGGCTGCTGTACCCATCACACAGGCCAGCATTTGCACCACACAGCTCTGGGTCCCGCAGCCATCTGAGTGGCAACAAGTTCAGGCAAGCCCAAACCCCGGTCTAACCAGAGAGGCAAAGCCAGGGTGGGAACACTCACGTGAGCCGGGCACAGGGCACTCCTCGCAGTTCTTCCCCCAGCCCTTGCCAACGCGGCTGCAGCAGCAGATCTGCTGCGTGATGCGGTGGGACAGGGGGAAGGAGCACACGCCGCCAGATACTGAGCGGTAACACAGCCCCTGCTCCATCGACACAGCTTTGTCCGCTGAAACACAATGGCAAGTTCAATGACAAAGATCAAGCTCTGTGCTCCTCAGACAGAGTGGGGGACACTCAGTCTCTCCCCCTCAGGCCTTTCTTTGCCCGTGCCTCCCAGCCTGTTCCAAGGGATGCCTCATCCCAGGGCTGTCACAGCCTCTTCCAGACTTGAGCCATCAGGCCATTGCCCCACTAGTGCCAGACCCAAGCAAATCCAGTTCCTGTGGGAGAAATCTCAACCCAGGAGGCTGCGTCTTTGGCTGCCACACTGCAGGCATGTCCCCTCCCAGCTCCATAGGAGCCATTCTTTTCCATATCCATGGAGAAAAATAATGCATGAAAGGGACCCATCTTACACACAAGCAGGACAGCATAACTGAGACGCACTTGCAAGAGGTGTGAACGCAGGCTGCAGCCTCCACTCAGCCACGGGCTCCTGCTGGGGCCCCATCCCAAACCAAGGGGTTCCCTGGAGCACTTACAGATGCAATGGCTACGGGATGGGTCCAGCATGGTGCCAGGCTTGCAGGTGCAGCGGAAGCTGCCACGGGTGTTCACACACTCTGCATCTTTGCAAAGGCCCTGCATCAAGCACTCATTGATATCTGTGAACAGAGGAGAGATACGAGATGTAGCGAGACATGAGCAAGCTAGGGATGAATTGCACCCCGTACCCTGTGCCTCCTATTCAGGTGCCACAGACTGAGGGGGTCTCAGCCAGGCTGGTGTCCAGGGCAGCCTCTGCACCAGGCAGCATGGGGGGGACCTCTGTGGCAAGAGCAGTCCCACATGGGCAGCAGAGAGCTCACTCGCTGCAGCTGCAGGGGTAGCTCATGAATGACTGCTCTGCTTTGCAGTCCTTGTGGAACACAGATGTAGTCTCTACAGTGAGCCATTCCGGCTGTCCTTCCACCTGACCCCTGGTCCTGCTCACATGAGGCCATCATCTGCAGATGACCCTTGCTGAGAAACTCAGTGCCAGCACACATGGAGGGCAGTGACTGATCCCCTCCAGAGGCACAGCGGCGGTGGGCTAGGCTGTGGCTCAGTGCTGTAGTGTCTCCTTCTAGGAACAGGTTGAGCAAGCAGGAAATTGCTAAACTCAAGCCCTGCCTCAAGCTCTGGCACTGCCCCAACTCAGCAGGCATCAGAGCCAGTCTTTGTGTAGGGAGCTGGGCTTATCTCAGAGAAACACCATCAGGCTCACCTATCAGGCTTGCAGTGAAGCCTTTCCTATAGCTCCATGTAGGAATGCATGAGCTAAGATGGACAAGACAAGGATTGGCAAAAGATGCATAAGGGGGAGCTAAGAGCAGCTTTCATGGTGAAGACTGAGGAGGAAGCCCTCCTCATGGACCAGCTTTATAGCTTTATATCTTCACTAAAGAGCTTGGCCTAGAAAAGCCAGTGTGCTATTGAAAGGTTCTGTATCAGGAGGCACAAGCAGTGCACAAAGAGCTGGATGGGAACATGGAGCAGCAGGAGTGGGATAACCTCAGCACTACTCTGAAACAAATCACAGGAACACGTGCTACAAGCTAAGAGATGGAAGAAGGCAGCAAGAGGAACGTGGGCACACTCACTGCTTGTAGGGCAGCTGTGAGGTGCCAAGACCAAGAAATGTCAATGTGATGTTCGGCAGCATCACATCAAACACTTTCCAAAGACAACGGCAGTCCCAATGCCAGCGTACAGGGCACTGGTGAGACCGAGTTGCATTCTAGAGACTGTCTCAGGGTGTAAGAAAGGGGTGCAGAGATGGGCTGCTGGAACATTCAGAAGAACAGAGATAGTGGAAGAGCCTGACTGAGGGCCGGTAGGCTTAGGAATGGCTTTCCCAGCACTACCTTATGCCTCAGAGCTGAAGCATTACTGCTTGGTGGACGTGAAGCTATCACAAAGCCACCTATGAAAGCTGGAATTCAGATGCAGTGACCTGAGAGGTCCTACCCAGTCCTGTGCTCTTAAACCCTGCTGTTCACCCCACTGGCTGTCCCATAAACAGCAGAGAAACATAGGGGCCATCAAGACCAGGCCATGATTTTCAATCAATCGGAACTACCAATGCCACAGGGATGTGCAGCAAACCAGGGAGCAGTGGGATTTGGCTGAGTAATGTAATGGTTTCCCGCTCCATACCAAGCACAGGACAGAGTTCATGAGAACAACCAATGGCCAGACCTCAAATGTGCTGAGAACCCCACTCAGAGAAGAGGCTTGTCTCTCCAGAGGAGCCTCAGGGCTCATCCTTGTCACTCCCTGCCATGATCAGAGCACCATGTCATTCCAACACAACTGGACAAGAGTTTGGTCTCCACATAAGCAAAGGGATTGAAGGCATTAGAGCAATAAAAGCACAAAACAAACAAGCACCAAGGGTGGGCTTTATGAAGTTAATTTAAAATTGGGCCACATACGTCTCAGCCTCAGTCCAACCCCATCTATTCCATTGGCAGCAAAGGACTCACACGCAGTGGAAATCCCCACAGGGAACAGGAGCAGGCTGGTGTGCTCTGGGCCATGCACTCCTACCTCCTGCAGCATGCCAGGGATGACTAGCCCACAAGAAGAGGCCTCAGGGACCACAGACCAAGATTTCTGTTTCAGCTGCTTCTTCCCACCCCACACAAGCCTGCTGGTGCTCCAGAGAAAGAGCCACGCTGGGACAGGTGCCTGTGGTGGAAAGGTGCAGGCCGGTTCCTGGTGCTTGGTGAGCAGAAAAGACCTCGGTCAGCAGCAGACACCAAGTATATACAGACACTGTGGTGCTAGTGTGAGTCCTGTGCAGTGACTGCTTGCACACCTCCCTACCACTGAGCCTCCAAGACTGTTTTTGCCTCAAGTCTAGCAAGCACATTACCCCTTCCAGTGCCATTCTTCTTGCTGGTCCTGGCAGCACTGGAAGATTCCCTGGCTGGGTCTGCCAAGCACTCCTCTCAACTCAGACTCATTGCAGACATGTTCCTGCTCAATGGGATGCAGACAAGGAAAGGAAAGTAGATCTGGCAGAAATGAGCCATTTGTTTCTTTGCTGGAAGACACCAGAAGCACCCCTTTCTGTCCATACAGAACAAAGTGGGCTTCTGCCAGGGCTCTTCTCCAGTCATTCATCTGTGCTTTGATGTCAGCCTGCAAAGCCAGACCTCAGCTCCATTCCAGCTCAGCTCCTCTCCTACAGCCAATGGTCTCAGGAACCATCAGCCCTCATCCAGCCCCTTGGCTCCCCTCCTACCTGGGCTGGCAAAAGAAGGCCCCATGTAGCCTCTCCCATAGTCTATCAGCCAAATTGCTCACTCTGGACCCTGAAATGCAGTGCTGGGCTTCCTAACAGACATCCCGCTGCAACAGCAGAGATGGGAAAAGCACCTTGAGTCAGCAGAGTATCTGTAGAATGGTACTTCACTAGCCCAGCTTATGAAAGAGCACAGAGAGGCACAACTCTGGTTCACGCTTTTTTCCAGTGCAAAACCAACTTCCTAGGTAAGTCCACATTTCCAGCTGACTCCCGTGAGCCTCTCTCTGCTCCAGAGGGGACACGAATCTAGAGCACATACTGCAGGTCTCTGCTTGCTGACACTGCGTCCCTTCAGCTGCTCTGCTCTGCCAACTCCTCTTCGATGTCTCCAGGTAGCTCCTCGCACCCGTAGCACTGTCTGTGGTCGCATAAAGAATGAGATCTGAGCACCAAGAATAGAAGCTGTTGTGTTGTTGAAAGTTCTCCCCCAGGACGATGTAGGGAGGCTGAATCATTAATTAATTAAGCATGGTGGAAAGTCACCATGCTTAAAAGAGATGAGTCATTGGCTGTGCATGGCTGGTGCCCAGGCTCCCTGCTGTATCTTCAGGATGACACCTCTCATCTTATCATGAATCACAAGAAGAGAACCAGAAAGTTCCACTTCAGAGCACAGAAAAACACAAGCACTGTAGGTCCAAGAGGTGCCCCAAAACATTAATCAGAGAGAAAAGTGAAGAGATGGCACCTTCCTCATGTGGAATTCAGGGATCGCGGGAGTAAGAAATGGACAGACCCCATCAGTGTGGAGCAGGCAGGGCAGCCTGGCAGCCTGGACAAGTGACACCCACTGAACAGAAGGAATTGCTCTGATGGCACTCTACCACTCGTAAATGAACAACTGAACAAGCTGACAACCTTCCTAAATGTTTTCATGCAACAGAATTTCTGTCGCTTCAGACTATGGGAGAACTGGTTTTATGCTCAACCCTTAGCAGAGCAGCAACATATGTCCTTACCTGCTTGGTAGGATTTAACAGGTGAGTTTTCTTGTGCTGGCCCCATTATGCGCTGACTATGCTTAACAGTTGAGCCACGCAGCCCAGTGTTACCTGGTTTTCTTTCATCCTTGATGAAGGTACAGAGATTTTTATAAGTCATGTTCTTTGCAGATCTGTATCAGGGAGCTAGACAATTCTGTTCTACTGTAAGTGTAGACACAACTCTGACAGTGGATGTGGGAAGGACAGAGAGATATGTAAACAGCATCCTTACCTTGACAGTGGCTCCGGTTCAGCCTCTTGTATCCCTGGGGACACTCCACCTGCCCGTTCTCAATCACAGGGTGTGCTGGAAAGAAAGCAAACAGTGTGGAATGTCAGCAGTAGAGCCAGACATCAGCATTCTACCTTCTCCCTGCCCTCCTTGCAGAGGGGAAAGGGCTGTAGTCTGCCTTGGATAGACCTCTGATGACACCCACAGCAGAGGGGAAGACAGAAGCAAACACATTTCCCAAGCAGTGTCTCCTGCTGGTCGGCAAGTGCCAACCTGGTGATCCAGAGGTGTTGCCTGTGCCTCGTATCTATCACTATGTCACCTTGGCTCCTCTTGGGCCAGCTTGGAAGCCAAGTGGCATATGGCAAGGGGCATCAGAGTGAGAGCAATGACAGAGGCCCTGGATAAGATGCTGAGGCAACAGCCCAGGGCCTGTTTATTACATTTCCCTGGTTTTTACTGCATGTGATTTCCTGCCCCAATCGTTCTCGAAAGAGACAATTTCGGATTTCTGCTTAAAATAGTTTTGTGGGTTTCAAAATAGCCTGTAACCTCCACAATTAAATCTCTCCCATTTTTTTAAAGGTAAGTAAAATATTTCCCATGAATTCCAAGGAGGTCAAATTTAGGCACCATGTTCTGAAGCAAGTGAAAGGGAATACAGGAGGCGATGCACTGGGAAGTGAGTAACTGCAGGGTGGGGTAGGAAGGGTGCTTTGCCTAAAGATGGGATTTTCCCAGGGTGGGGTTTCTTTTTCATTTTCTGGACTGTACATTTGGAAACAAGAAGTGTGTGTAACAGCTAAGTTCCTGTCCAGCTGTATTCACAACATTCCAGTTCCTCCAGTTTGGCGTCAGTAGCTCATGCTCTGGTGTCATACATGGAAAGCCCTCCATGGCAATAGCAATAGTAAGGATCTGGCAGTGCCCTAATGCACTGCAGCTTTTGAGAACGAGGGACAAATTGAGACCATCCTCGCAGCAGGAGATGGTCAGAAAGAGGCTGCACACAAACAATGTGCTGGAGGCAAAGAACACACATATCCATGACTCTTTGTCCTGGTCCTCTGACCCTGTAATGCAGCTTAAAGCCATCCTAGGACACTTCCTGAAAGGCAAAAGTTAGAGACCAGCCTCCTAGAATAAATGTGCTTGGGAAATAAAAGACAGGAGAACAAGTCATTCACCAGCCTGTACCTAGAAGAATAGAAAGCCTGTTTTTCCCAGGTATATTAAATGAAGCTACAAAGTTCTCTGAGTGCAGAGAGATCCTTAGCAGCTGGGTGAATGACTGAGACAAAAAAATCTATTCATGCCCTTCAAAAGCTCAGTCATGAGTTGTGGGCAGCCCTTCTTTACTGCCCCAGACAGACTCTCAGTGGCACGTGGTGTAGCAGTGGCAGAATCAGCCCCCTCTGTAGCCTCTTTCCCGTATTTCCAGGGCTTTTTTCCTGTTTCCTCCCCAGTCTGATATTTCGATGCTAGGGGCAAGGGGTGTGCTGGTGATACTGAAAATCGCCAGCCTCCTGGGAAGGGTAAAGCAACCTCTGGCTCGCAGACTCCAGGCTCAGTGCCCAGTGGGATTCCAGGTCCTCTCACACCACAGCCTGTGGGCTCAGGGCTGCTGACAGGCATTAACTGTGCTTGGAAGCATCTGTCAGCTTCAGCACAATGTGATAACAGATGCTGAAATGAAGCAGCATTGTTATGTGTGAGCAGTCCGAAGGGGAGCCAAGCATGCCAGAGATCAAACAGCGATGACGTGTGTCAGAGCCCCACTCCCTCTCTGAAAAGCCTTTGTGAAGAAACAGATCCCGTGCCATCCCTCTGCCAGATGCTGCTGGGGAGAGGGCAAGGCAAAAAATCCCAGTGATGGGGGTGAGTGTACAGGGCTTGTGCCACCTCAGCACTCAGCCTGCAGAAACCTGCAGCCTGTTACTGCAGCAAATCACTTGGGAGGCTGCGGACAAACGCCTTAGTTTTGCAAAGAAACCTGTGTTCCCTGGAAAGAATAACTGTAATGAAATGTGAGCAGACCTCTCTGTACCAAGGGTAACGAAGACAGTTTCTGAAGTACTGGATGGAGGCTGCTCTCTTTCTGCCAGGACCTGGCCGCAAGGGAAGACAGTGTGAGGCTGCAGTAGGATGTAAGCTATTAACTCCCAGCTTTGTACTTGGTTACTTGAGCAGAGGACCATTTCCTTCCACGAGTTCTTATGTTGCTGAACTGCAGTGGAGATGGCCAAAATCCTCTGAAAAAACAGCCCAGGACATCCGAGTTTCCTGCAAAGGGGATCAGCATCCACTCTCTCCCATGCAGCTCCTAGCAGTGGGAGAATGGCTTTGGAGGCTATTCCTCTGAAACCCAGCAAAGGGGAAAAGCCTATCAGAGGGGGCAGAAACCTGCCAGCATCCACAGCCAGAGAGGTCCCAGCCTCCTGTGACTGTCTGTCTGTCTACACTCTCCTCAGGAAGGGGTAGTCCCAGGGCCTGAGGCTGGGGATGAAGCAGCTGAGCCGCATCTGTCAGGCAGAGGGATTTTAGGCTTGCCGAGGGAAGGGAGCTCTGGCTCCTGATTCAGGGGCTTGATTTCAGCACCTCATCCTCGGGGGTACTTTAGCCCTGTAGGCACTGTGCCAAAGCTATGTACCTGTGCACTGGGACTCACCCTTGGCTCTCCTCGTCGCTCTCTCCACCTCTGCTTCATGGCACTTGCTGGTGCTGCTTGCTGCAAGCTCTACAGACACTGGGCACCCCCGGCAGAGCAGGGCTCACACAAAGGAGTATGTATGTGTGGAAAGCTCACAGACCCAGAAAGGAGGTGAGCATGAAGCAACCACAGCCCAGGACTCTCAGCAGCACCTCTGTCCCCAGCTAGAACAATACTGGAGCAGAGCAGAATAAGAAGGGAAATGAATGCATGGAAATTGGGCAGAGGGATTTTGCAGCCTAGCAGGATGATTGAAGCAGCTAGGCTAGTTTTCTGTCACTTCCTAGGAGAGGAAGCTTTACCTAAGGGCCCTGATTCCCCAGGCACTGAAGACAGGATGAAAAGGCTCAGGCTGACGGTGAAGTGGAAAGAAACCACTTCTAGTGGTGGTAGCCACAAGGGCCCAAGTGAGGCAAGGTTTGCAGGGTGAGGTAATACATTGCATTAGGCCAGCCAAAACCACTCTGTTAAAAGGGGAAGAGGCAAGCTTGTGGTCAGATGAAAAGTGAGGAAATGCTTGGCTGCTGAAAGCTAGCCTATTTCTTTCAACTCTTTCCATTTATCAAACAAAAGGCATTATCTCTCTGAGCAACATTGCCTTGCTGAACTCCTTTGCCACTTTCAGCGTTCACAGACATTTCAGCTCCATAGAAGAAACACCACCCTGGAGGGATGCTGGGCATCTCCCCATGCCTGCAGTGGGCACAGAGCATGCAGTCAGGAAAGTGGCTATGGTGCCTCTTCTTGCCATGGGTTTTACAGCACATGGGAGATGAAAGGAGTCAGAGTTCCTGATCTCGTGGCATCTGGAGGGGTGGGGTGCTGGGCCCAGTCAAACCTCACAGTGGTTTAGCATGAAGCAGAGAAGATCAGACCCTGCTGCAGAGAGCATCTCAGCTGCTGAACTTGCTGGCAGAAGAGCAGAGCAGCCTGGACCCCATAGCAGCCTCCTGAGAGAGGATGTACTGGAGATACCAGACCAAGAAGTAGGCAGGGCAGTGGCTGTGGGAACGAGCTGAGTTCCCAGTGAGAATGGATGAGAGGGAGAGGACACAAATCCTTCAGTCCGGATCTGTCATGCCTGCTTTCCTCCTGGTCGTCTGTGGTAGGCAGACTCCAGCAAGCCTTTCTCCAATGCCCCCCAAAATGCTACGGTAGCAGGGGTGGGGAGGGCATGCACCAGTGCCGATGCACAATACAAAACTAAGCCCTCTGCTCAGCTTATGGTCAATAAAGATCTTCAAGGTGAAAAAGATGCTTCAAAGAAGAAGACTCTGGGGTTGTTTAAACATAGAGAACCTCATCCTGCTCCCACAGTAGCTTTTATCTGGGACAACACTTACCTGTACCTAAAAAAACCCCACTTTTGCAACACTGCTTCTATGTGCTGAGACCATGATGCTGCACTTGAATGATGGGCAAAATAAGCACTCTGCAGAACAAGGCAGTCCTGAAAATGCTGTGCTTCCCCAGTTAAGCGTTGCTCTCTATGGTATTGCCACAACCTTGCAGAGGTTTCAGCTTCTTTCCCCACTTCAGCCCTTCCTTACTGCCCCAGACAGACTCCCAGTGGCATGTGGTGTAGCGGTGGCAGAACCAGCCCCCTCTGAAGCCTCCTTCCCATCTTTCCAGGGCTTTTTTCCCTGTATCCTCCCCAGTCTGATCACAAGAGCAGGCCAGGAGGTTGATTTTCAAGGGCTTCCTGTGGCTGTTTCAGCGCCGGCAGGCACAGCACAGGGGAGCCACTCAGTGTTTCTGATGATGACGGCTCCATGGGTGAGCTGCCACCCCTCTCGCGGTGGGAGGTCTGTTTGGGGAGTGCTGCGGACGCCAAGCCAGACATTACAAGATCCAACTTTCCAGTGAAATTCAGACTTTTCTCTAGGACAAAAAAAACTTGAAAAAACACGGGGAGTGGGAATAAAAACAAAACAATAGCCTTCAAAGACTTGTTCCTTAATGCAGTTAAAACCCATAGGCAGGAGGAGAGAAAGCAGCCCAGGAAGATCAGCAGTGAGCACAACTGGTGAGCATGCAGCCCAGCCCATGCTCAGGCTGACTGCAGCCTCAAATAAGGGTCAGGGGGCACTGAGAAAGCAGGACCTGGAAGTCGTATTTTTACTCCTGTACCCAGAAAGCCCCCCAAACCCACACAGAAAGGTGAGACTTGTAGATCCTGGGCAGCACCAGACGGTGCCCATCACCAGTATGGGCTTGTACTGGAGCACTGCTGGCATAGATGTGTGCAGTCTCAGGGTCAGGGAGGAGGTGGAAGAGGAGGGCTGGAACTCTCTGCTACCAGTTTTCTTTATCCCACATGCCTGAGAAGCACCAAGCCTTCAGGGGAACCAGTGTCCAAACCCACACGTGCCCTGTGGCCTGTGTCGACCTGCAGCTTGGGTCTTGTTGGTTTTAGCTCCCACAGGCCATCTCTTGTACCAACGTGCTCTTCTCTGCAGACCACTGTATGCCCTGAAATAGGATATGGCCTGGCAGGGAAGCAGGAGTAGCTCTTCCCAGCAGTATGCCTACTACTAGCCCCACATCCTGAGCTTGCCGTGGGACAGGACATTGCTTCAGTGCAGCTTTCTCACCAGCACTGCTCAAACACCCTGCCAGTCCTTGAGCTTCCTCCCAGCCACGTCCAAGTATCTCCACTTCAGCTGCTCCCTCATCCTCCGATTCCCTTTTTTTGTATCAGTCTGCTCCAAGTTTTACCTTTCAGTTAGCTGTTCTAGCTTTTCAGTGCTTCTCTGCCTCCTCTGAGTACTACAGACCCAGGAGGGTCATTGAGTGCCTCCATCTGATTTATCCAATCTTGCAGTGCAGCACATTTCACCCAGCCATCTTCAGCTGGAGCTGAAGGACTGCAGCCACATGATAGCACACAGGTGTCCTGCCACCCTCCATGGCTCTGCCTCTGGCTCATCTCTTTTTTTCATGGGTTGGGTGTCAGCTTTTGCCCCAACAGCTCATGGAGCAAGCTCTCAGCTCTCCCTCTTCTCCCAGGGCTGTCTCTGACACATCCTGGAGGTCCCATCTTCAGCTTTCACTTACATGAACAACCGCAATCTCACAGTGACTGCCATAGCCTGCTTGAATATCCATCTCTTTGCCCACCTCTCTTATGTTGCTTAACAACATATGCTCTCCCAGCAGCAAACCAGGCATCCAAAGGCCTGAGCAGAGACTAAGGAAACCTCTGAGGCTAATGCAACACCCACTACACGGAGTCCTGCCCAGGTCAACCTTACCCCTACCTTAATTCTGAACTCAGCTTTTAACATGTTCTCCTTAGGATGCAGACAAAGCATTCAAGCACCTTGGCTTTCCTGATGCTGAACAAAACACACAAAATAGTGGGGATTGGTCATGACAGGTTTGCTCGGACATATGCCTGCCTCCGATTCTTCTCCTTCTCTGATGTCTTTCCGCACACAAACACGTACCAAACATGAAAGCAGCAGTCGACAGAGACATCCGGACGTATCCAGACTCTACTAACAATCAGTGTCTCGGGCAGACAGTCAATCCAAACAAGTTCTCCATTTGTCTAGCTATTGCCTGGCTGCACTTCTGTACATTTGTAAGTGTTTACACTGAACTAGCTTCTGCCATTTCTGTCTCTGGTTGCTGGAATTAAATTCCCAGTGCTGTCAAGTCTGATCTGGTGCACGCCTCCCTGGGACACACGAGTGCAAGAAGTTCTCTCCGAAGACCACAGTGCCAAGAAGAAAGCTGGAAACATCCACCGGATTGTTATCTCTGTGCACGAGACACCAGGTCACTGAACTACATACAGCCCAGTGACTTTGAGTGAGCACAACATAAAGCAGCAAGACTAGGAGACAGAAGGAATGTGGTTGTGGGATGTGGTCTACAGGCAGAAATGATGTGGAATGAAGACTTCTACTGGACAGGCATGGACCTGGGCACCCCGGCAGAGGAGGTACAGGGCAATGAGAGATCACAGTGCTCGAAGGCTCCATTGGAGCAGACGGATCATGAAGAAAAGACTGTTTCCATTGCTCCACGCTGGGGCAAGAAGTTGTGTGAACACAGCGTGCCAGAGAAAAGCATGCCAGCCACCTGGGCTTCTCACTCCACAGCCAGTCTCCCTTAGGCTGCCTCTATTGAATGCCTGCCTTACGGCTCCCTTCACTTGCACTGTGTGGCCTCCTACATGTGGGGCTGGTTATGGGGCAGTCAATCAGAGGTAGCCAAAGGAGGAAGATACTTGCACACAATTAAATAGATGAAAACAGCCTCTTCAGCTAGCCTGAATTCCTGCCAAAATTAACAAGAGAGTTTTGGTCTCCAAGGAAGCACTTTATTGCCCAAAGCCAGAAAGACGGGGAATGGGATTTTCTTGTGGCACAGGAAGATGGAGAACCACAGGATACACTTTAATATCCCCCTGGAATTAATCTGGAAAAAAAAAATCCAGACAAGCATTTGTCCACTCAATGAAGACGATCAGTGACAACCGCCCTTGAGTTTCAGCCACTGCTGGGACATGAGCACATGCTGAGCTGTGGAAGTGGGCCCTGCTGGCAGCTAGGAAGTTTTTCTTAAGTTCATCTGCTCTACTGGCTGGCTGACTACATGGAGCACATGGGGGTATTTCGTGCCTGTTTTCGTGTCTTGGAAGCCTCTGATTAGAGACACATTTTAAAGCCTGAAGATCCAAGTCCAGCAGAACAAATTATTGGTGGAGCTCTGGCTGCTGAGTGATACCTACCATGCTGGCATGGAGAAAAGGAAAGGAGATGCAGAGATTTTGCAGCCTTCTGTAGACTAACCAACGTGTTAAGCATCACCCCCTGCTTCCTAATGGAGGGGATCACAGAGAGACAGGGTGGGAAATAGGGAGACTGGTGTGAGATGGGGAAGAGAAAGCGACAACTGTGGATGCAAATGTCAGGGACAAAGAGGAGAGGGCTGAGGCCTATATGGGAACATTTCCTTGTTTGTGCTGAAACTGGAGACCCTGTGGTCACCCCCATACCACATGTGCCCATAGCTTTCTTGGGGTTGGCATATACACAAGGTCAGGCAAACAGCAGCATGGCCATGGCAGAGCCATGCAGATCCTGAAGATGACAGCAGTCAGAGTTCCTCAGATCTGTACTGGGTTCCAGGATGCTGACAGCCTTGTCTGTGACTGTGAGGAATTTGGCTCCAGCTAGCCCTACCCCTGGCTGAGGAGGAACCAAACTGAGGGAAGACAACAAGATGCAAACAGCTCTTGCAAGCATGTGTGTGAGCAGCTCGGACAGCCTCTGGGCAGAGCTAGAAGGCAGCAACACCACGCTTGCTTGCACAAAATTGGCCACATTGGACACCTCCACTCTCAGTCTCCTAGACCATGGGGTCTGTCTGCTTTAGTCCTTTGATCCAGTGAAGGCATGTGAACAAGCAGCCTGGCAGGGATGAAAGGGGGCAGGCAGGCACAACAGAGGTGTGCAGCTCCCTGCCTGTGTTGCACTGGACGCATGCACCCTGCCCTGCACTAGACTTGGTCAGCACTGGATGCGGGAGTTGCTGTGCTCATGGAGCTGCCTCCCCCCCAGCCAGGAGCCCTACAACACAGCCCCTCTGCCACAACACAGGACGGGGCCGCAGCCCGAGGGGCCGTGCCTGTCATGGAGCGTCCTGAACAAAGCAGATGAGGAATCCCCATCTCCTGCGCGATCAGTCTGCCCAGCTCCCAAGCGCAGCAGAAACAGAGCTGGACGCCCATGCCTCTGGAACAGACCACGGGTGTGCTCCTGCCAATTGTTTGATGTAGTGTTATTTCCAGAGACCCTGCCAAGCCCGTGTCGGGCCCAGAGCAAGCCCGTAACTCTATAGGGCCGAGTCCGCAGCCTCCTCCACCAATCTAGGACTGCACCTCCTAAAACCACGGCTGCTCTTTTCCTGCTTCTCCCTCTGAGTGGGGCTAGCATGGCAGGAACTGCTGACTGCACTGGAGGGGTGGCTTAGGAAGAAAGCACTAATCCTGGGCCCAGCACCCAAACCAGAGTGGTGCTTTGGGGTGCATGGGCTGGCGTGGAAGCCAGCATGGCCCTGCAGACTGCATTGGACACACTGCCCATCCCAAGAGCAGAGACAGCCAAACGGCAGGAGACCCACAGCTCTGCTCCATGCCTCCCTGGCTGCCACCAGGCACCAGGCAGCCTGGGACATTTTTGCTTGCCGATGGTGCTGGCCATCCCTCTCGCTGTCCCGGACTGCAGCAGTACTCACCTGGCCGGGGGGGACAGGCAAGGCACCGATCTGCACCCCAGAAGAGCCCTACGCTGCCACAGCAGTCCTCCAGCTTGGTCAGCCCTGGCAGGGGGTTGGTGCACTGCAGAGAGAGGAGCAGAGGATCAGGCGTTTGTGGAACGGGGAGGGGATGTGCACCCATCCGCTGTGGGCAGCCGGCGTGGCAGCAACAGAGCCAGCACAGGGAATGACAGTTTGGGGTCAGAGACTGGCACAGCCCTCTCTGCTCAGCTCCCCACTGGGACACAGCAGGACTGGGGATGTGGATTAAGACAGTAAACAGTTGCGCAGACAGAAAAACACAAGACTCCCCTCAGAGGGGAAGGGGACATCAAACAGCAATAGATGAACCAGAAATGATATCACCCAGCAAAGACCTGGGGTCAGTCCCGTGCCTGGCTGATTAGCCTGTGACATGGGTGCATCACTCCAGCCCAGCAGGAGCTTGCTGTCAGGCACTTTCCTTTGCTTAATAAGCCTCTCTTTCTCCCCTCCCTTGCCCCCCCAGCAAAGCCCTCTGGATTACAGGCTTCCCCATTAGAGTGGAGCTGCTGTGGCCCACAGGCCGGAGCTGGCCCCGGTCCAGGCGTGCGTGGCCGCCTGCCCAGTGCTTGCATACCGATCGGCTCGGCTGCGGCTGAGCTGGGGGAGGCAAGCCCTCCCCGCTGGGCTCCTCACCCTCTCCTGGGCACGGCATCATCCCAGCTGAGAGAGGTGTAAGCACTGCAAAGGTACCCCCTTGCTCCCCCAGAGCATCTCCTGCAGCATCTCTGGACATCCATGAGCATCTCTGTGCACCATCATCCGCTCTCAGGGACAGAGACCTGCTGTCTCCCCACAGAGGAGCTTTTCCACCCCAGGGGCTGATCTCATTTACTGTTGGGAATGGCTGAGAACATATCCCGCTAGAAACAGCGGGATGATGGAGCAACTGAAGGACAGGATAGGAACTGGGAGCAGCCCCCCAGAAAGGTCTGGGTGAAGTAGGGAGGGGGCTGGTCCCAGGCTGCCCATCAGCGGGAGATCTCACTGAGCATGAGCTGCTCCAGGGAGCTCACAGGTGTTCCTCTGGGTGCCAAAAACCTCCAATGCTTTTCCAATGATGCAAGAGAAACATATGGGGCAAGACAAAATAAGAAATTACGATGACTGAGGGACAGGGGTGAGAAGGCCCCTCACGTGCATTTGCTTCCCAAGCTCCAGCCGAGCTGCCCAGGAAGGCGTCGTTCCATGGAAATCAGACTTTCATTTATCGTCTGAGAGGGAAAGGAATTTTCCTATGTTTTATACGTTTCCTACAATAATCGCAGAGCGTGGCTGTAAATGTTGCTATAAATAGGGCACTCTTTCTAAACGAGACTGTGTGCGAAAGCCATCAAGTCTGGGCTGTGCTGCCCCAGGGCACAGCCTGGTCAGGGCATGGCAGTGAGGTCTCCCTGCTGGGCCAAACCAAGGGATTTTCTTCCCAAGTACTAATATATTGCTGCCCGTGCACACAGCACCTGGGTGATGCCCATGCTGATGCTTCACACAGTGAGATGCCACCCTCCCTGTCCCATAAGCCAATGCACCCACACCCCAAAACAAGAAATGTATTTACATGTACTCCAGCACTTGATGGGCGGCCCCTTACCTGCCCATGGAGAGCCTCCCGAAAGCACCTCCCCAGTAGCCCTGGGGCTCTCTGCTGCTGCTGGATGCTCTCTGCAGCAATGCTGTTGCCGTTCCTGTGGGCATGGGTGTACCAGGGCATGGCAGCCAGCTGAGGCACCAGGACTGCCTCCACGCTGTTCTCCTCGGACACCTCTGCGTCGCCCCGCACCCTGGCCACCTGGTGAATCTGCACGGTGGCTTCTGGAGGGTGGTTGATGTGGACATTCACCAGGGAAGGGTTTAGGGAGGCTGGAAGATGAGTTTATACGACAGCTGTGACAATCTGGCAACAATCTGGCACCCAAAGAGCATCGTGCCATCAACAGTCACAAGGGAGGGGGGGTAGAATGAACCAAACAAGAACTCTAGTAGAGGAAGACTTCATCTAAGAGAAAGTACTTCTCTGCCCAAAACCTGGACAAACCTACCAAAAACTTCCCCAGCAACCTGAGCCCTTTGGAAACCAGGGGAACCGCTTTTCTAACCACCCGGCCTGAAAAGCCAAGTGTAGGAGACAGTGGCCTCCTCAGGCCTGTGAATGAAGATCTGAGGAGCACCAAAGTAGAAGGCAAATGCAGGGTCTGCAGTCACCAGCCAAGCTCACCCAGCTGGTTGGACAAGGGCAGGGTGTAGGTGGAGTGCTTCATGGAGCTGCCAGCCAGGGTCTTCGGTGCGATCCCTCCTTGCTTCTTCTCCAGAGAGGGAACAGGCAGGTGGCAAAACTTCCCGGTGGAGTTGGAGGGGCACCAGCACTCATCCCGGCCCACACAGCGCCCTCCGTTCAGGCAGGGGATCTGACAGAAGTCTGCAAGGTAAAGAGAGGAGAGAGGCCTGCTTAACAAGACACTGATGCCCTGCCTCTAGCCGAGGGGCAGCTGGGGGAGGCCAGGTAGCTGCATCTGGGCCAGCACTAGCCCCATGGTCCTCAAGGAGCAGGTCCAGCTCCAGGCTGGCACTGCAGCCTGGGGTCCTTGCTGTGTACCACCATCTTGCCCAAGCTCTGCTCAGGAATGGGTTGAAGATGATGGGCTCTGGGACCACAGCCAGCCTGGGTCACCAGCACCCTGTGGGGCAGCCCCCACAGCCAAGGTCGTGTTTCTGGCACAGCAGGACTCCTCAGAGTGGGGCAGGAGCTATGGCCGCTGTACGACGCCAAGTCAGCACAATTCCTTCTCTCCTGCATCGCCCCTTCCCCACTTGGCACGGCTTTTACTCCCAGCCCAGAAGAGAGCTCAGCGGGGATGGGAGATGCAGAAGGAGAGAACAGGCAGAGAGCCACGTCCTCAGAGCCTGTCTCCCAGCCAGCCCTGGTCCTGCCAGCAGCTCAAGTGGGAGAATTGTGGAGTTGGACAAAAGAATCAGGAGCAATTCATCTGCACAGGCTCAGGAAAAGCATCCACAGATGAAACCGAAGTCATATCTTTCCTGGCCTCATCAATTGCCTGCAGCAACCCAGAGACTTCATGGGACATGCAGAGCATCCCTCAGTGTGAGCAACACTCAGGCAAGGCATGGAATTCCCTCACACATCATCCTGACTCATTTCAGCATGAGCTGCAGCGTTGCTGCTGCACAACCTTGCATGGCTTGTCAGGTTCATCCTAGGGGGTGAGCTCCCACCCTGCTCAAGTTCATTTGCTCAAGCCCAGCAATTAGTTTTGTGGGGAGGAGACACATCTTTGGACTCAGATGAAGGCAGAAATTCCTCTGGCATCAATTGGTGTCCACAACAGCCAGACTTTACACTCTCTCAGTGTTATATGAATTTGAGAGTTAAAGAGGCTTTCAGACAATAAGTCCCACCAGGTCCTGTAGGCTGCTCCCACCAACTGGCTCCAAGAAGATGTGCCCAACCCACAGCTGGGCATCCCAGTGACCTGATGAGCAATCCCAGCAGCCCTGAAAGGTGAGCAAAGGTTTCAGCAAGCCTGTTTATAAGAACAGCTTGCAACCTGCAGCCAGCTCTCCTGGCTGCCACGTGAGTGAAAGGAGAGAACAGGAGGAAATTAGGTGATGAAAGTCAGCCCCAAGACTGGATGCCAACAAAAGCAGCGAGCTGGCTCTGAGAAGGAGGGGGTGGTGAGGCTTGGCCGCAGGCCTGACTCAAACACACGCACCACCTCTACCTGGAGTGTCATGGAAACAGAAGTGGCTTGCCCAGGAAAAGAGAGCAACGAGGCAAGGTCTCTCTTCCTCCCCCAGAGACAGATGAAGTAAGCCCCAAGGACCCCAGGAGACATCTTCCAAGGCACTGAGAGGCCATCTCTTCCCGTCTCTACAGCAGCCCAAGCCCTCTGTAAAGGCAGGAAAGCAGAAGGAGGAGAGTGGGGGAGCAGGAAAGCAGGTGGGCTGGAGCCTCAGGGTGCTCACAGATGCGGAAGCCAGACTTGGGATCGTGGTCATGCCCTCCTTGGCTATAGAGAGTAGTGGTGTCTCCTTTCTCACAGCTGTTGTAGCAGCGCCCGCTCCGGCACGTCTGTTTGCAGATGGTGGGTGTGAAGACGATTTTTATCTTCCTAATCTTCTCTGTCAGGTTGGCCCCTAGATAGAAAAGGACAGTGCTAAGTGGAAACAGCATCTCAAGGCCATGGGGACAGTAATTCACAGCTCAAGCTCCAAAGCATTTCCAGGGCAGAGAGGGGGGTGTGCCCCTCAGCAGGGCAGTGTGCCTATGCCCCTTGCTTACTCCAGCCTGCCCTCTGCTCCAGCATCAGCAAGCGTTTGTGAATACACAAAAGCCGAAAAGCAGCATGCTCTGCCTGCCCAGCTGGAGTGGTATAACTCCCCGTGAAGGGACACATATGTATGTGTGAGTATATTTTTTATGGAGAGTGTATTTTACTCTTTAGGCAGTATTCCTCCTACAGCCTCATCAGTAGCCAGGAGACTGGCTGCCCTTAAACCACTGGAAGATTTCCCACGCTGGTACCCATAAAGTACAGCACAGGGCTTGAGAAAACCAGTATCTCCCTACAGGTGTCCCCTGGCTTCCTGCAGTTACTTGTGGTCCCCTCCTGGACCCTCACCATCCTCGCGTTAGATATGGGGGGGGAAATCACACTCAGAGCTCTCGGGGGTTTGCAGAAAACAGGCGTCAGACGGAACTATTGTTTAATCATGAATCAGACGGCTCGACACCAGAGCCCTCCAAGCCACCCCATCGACACATTGGGTGCCCCCCTTGCTATACTCAATCCCCACTATCCCATTCAATTCCCACTTCCCCATTACAGCTTCACTTGGTCTCACTGTCCTACTCAGAAGGGCCAAGATGCCACATGAGCCGCGCTGGGGAATCACGGCTTCAGGGGAAGCCAAGCTGCAGAAGACAACTTGCATCTGTCCTAGCTGGGGAGGTACTGAGGCTCAGCAACTGCACGTCCCAGCAGCCTGGCCTGATCCCTGCTCATGTCAGAAGGCACCATGGGGGCAGCCAAAGGGAAGAACTAGATGCTGGTTGCACAATCTGACCTCGAGGGCTGCTCAGATTGAGGATTAAGCTGGGAGACACCATTCCTGCAGACTGAGGCAATCCCCCTGACTAAGGCAGCATGCTGGGGTGATGCCCAGCACCTCTGGGAGGCATCTGCCACATCCCCCTGGCTCCTCTCCCTTGCTGTCAGCATTTTGATTCCCTGATCTGTCCTCCTTTGGTAGGCTCTCTTTCTCCACCAAGCCCAGCAATTCCCTTTCCATCCCACCCAGCGGCACAATCCTCGGAATCCAGGGTTTCTTGAGGATCCCCACTCACACTATTGCCCTTCCCCACGACACCCCCACAAGAAGCCCTGAAACAGTGACAGCCATGGAAGCCTTACCCCTTGCAGGCACGGCGTGCTCCTGGGAAACCATGTGTGGCCCAGAGCTGCCCTGATCATGTCCATTCCCATTGGGGAGTGCGTTAGAGGTGAGCTGGCCACTGCTGACTGGGTAGCGCCGGACAGTCCGTGATGGCCCTGTATGCTGGGGGGAGACAGGAGAGCCGATTCTGCTCTGAGTCCTGTGGAAGAGAAAAAGTGAATAGATACTCCTCACGAGTAAATACACTGACCTCAGCTGCCCAAAGGCTGCTCCTTGCCCCACCACATCCCTCCCCCAGCAAACATAGGCAGCTCCAAATAAACTTGTTCTTACGGTGGGAGCTTTCTCAGGGTCTGCCTTCTCTGTCCCAAAAGGAGCACCAAAAAAACAGCAAGGCAGTCAGAAGAGAAGCCATACCAAGCAAATAAACAAACCTTGGCCCGTGAGTGTCTCAAACAAGAAACAATGACCAAGAACTCAAGCCTGTAAGTGCAGTTACAACTTTCTGCAGTTTATGGCTTCTGGTGTTTCCTGGGGACTAAGCACAGCGAAGCCATCCAGCTCACAAGGTCACACTTCTTATACCATATAGACTGCTAGGCAGAGCTCTCTGCGTTAGACCAGGAAAACATCTTGCTCTAAACCCCTGGCTTTCATTCCCCTTTACTAAATGGCAGCACTAAGCTCCAAGAGGGTGCTCTGTACTTAGCATCCTAACTCTCACCTGCACTACCTACAAGGAAAAAGGCCTTAGTACCCCAGGAGCCACAGCAGGTTGCCTGCCCATACACCCCTTGTTTGAAAGTCCCAGCTTGGATCGCTCTGCAACCTAATGTAAGTACTGACAGGTCTTCTGCATACCCTACCCAACACATCCATCTCTGACCAAATGGCAAGGGCAAAGAAGCTGGCTCTGTCCCACCAAATGTCCATCAGAGACGTCCAAACCACCAAAGACATCCATCCCATTTTATGGTTTTTACCATCTTCCCTGTGACAGCACAGGGGAGGTGCTACTGTGTCTGCAGGGAACACAGATTTCTAAACCCAACAAGTCTGGATGATCCAATAAGAGTTGGCTGACAGCGGCACTGGCTCACTGACATTCCTGGCTTGGAATAACAATGAGATGTGGGGAGATGGAAAGGGAGCTAATGTTGTGCTGGTATTCAAACAGGTCAAGCGCAATACACAAGGTAACTGTCAGCCAGCGAGCCTGAAATCAGCCCTGAGCAGCACAGTGGAAAAAATGATGCACAGGTCAATAATCTGGGAGCTAAAGGAAAGGAGTATAGAAGTGAGGTCAAATCAATGGGGTTTATGCAGAACCACTCTTGACAAAGGAGTCTATTTTCATAACTTGATAGAAATTACATACATGCACACCGACAGCCTGAGAGCCCATGCTATTCAATAAAAAACAATAAACAGGGAAGTACAATGTCAATCAGGCACATGTGAAATGAATAACAAACTGGCTGTGTGACAGAACACAAGACGCAGTTGTCACTGGGGAGTGAATTAGATGGGTTCCAGGATGATCAGTACGAGGCCTGGCAGGATTCAAGGATTTCATCTGGAAATAAATATTTTTATTTCGAAATAAACATACGATCGACATTGATAATGTGTGCTGCTGACACACAGATCTGCAATGTGGTGTATCGTGATGAGAACAGAGCAATCACACAGAGCAGTTTGGATCACTGTGGAGGGCAAATCCATCCAAGCAATATGGGGTTTTAATGAAGCCAAATGCAGAATTACACTTCTATGAAGAAGGAATGCAGGCAGCAGCTGCAGATAAGAGACAATCCTGGAAAACAGCAATCCTGAGAAGATTTCTGGGGTATTGACAAGCAATTAAGTATTAACTGTCAGTTGAATGCCCTGACATCGGGGCAGTGGAACACTGCAGGAACAGGGTGGTATTTTTGCCTCCCTACACATCCTCATCCTAGCAGGGTGTGTGTATGTTAAAACATCACATCTAGCTCTGATGTGAAGTATGTCACATCTTCTAAGGGATGTTGAAAACTAGAGAGGACACGGGAAAAAACATGACAAAAATAATTGGAGGGCTGGTGAAATGCCTTTCTGTAAAAAACCTGAAGTACTCCATCTCTCCAATTTAGCGAAGAGAAGATGAAGAGGTGCTCTGATTACAGGGCACAGGTTTCTCCACAGGAACAAAACACCAGGTGTAAAGAGCCTTGTAATCTAACAAAAAAAAGCAAACTATGAAACATCTGCAAAACAAAGCCAAATGATTCCCCACTACAAATCATGCCCACATGCAGCAGTAGAGCTGTTTTCCTTCTGCAACATCACCCCAAGTACTGGATTCCTCAAGTTCCCACACAATCGCTTCAGGAGAGGAAAATGTGCCACTGGGAGATATCACTGCAATAGTGCAAATGTAACTAAATAAAGATGCATAATCTGTGCTGTCCTGGAGGTGACTTTAGGTATCTATTGATCTATTGATTGTTTCTGTCTTTGATCTGTATGAATCAATAATGAACGGTTTTATCCCAGAGACAGAAGTCCCTGGTGCAGATATTCATTACCTAATTGTTTCTGACATAGGAAAACCCTGAGAATGAGGGCTGAGCTGCTGTGAGGAGGCACGAGCAAGAGTCCTGGGAAGAAGCTGAGCTGCACAGGTAACCCCTGCTGCTAGACAGACACCCAGCTTTGCAGGCTGAAGGTTCATACACTGTCTGGAGCCTGGCTACAGGCCATTCAGGGATGCAGACACAAGTGGGATTGGTCAAAGAGCACAGATGGTTCACAAAATTATTGCCTGCTGATAAAAATCTCTGTTGTCTTCTTAAAATCAAGATGGAAACTAGGATGAGGGCAGCAAACAGCACTTGGTTTTCAATGATCAACAAGAACTAACCAGAATGATTGCAGAGAAGTGCATTTTACATTAGCCCTACCTTAGTCCCTTTCAGCCTCTTTCAGAAGCTCTGCTAAGACTCTGCAGAGTACCGCCTATTCCTGATAGCTGTAGGAGCCAGGCATGACCTGCCCACACATTGCTGAGCTACTAATTCAGCCCTGCTGCCAGCGAAGGAACTTCTGGTGCCTGTTACCTACTGCTTTTTTACCTGTTTTGCTACTCCAGTTTTGTTAGTGACAAAGCAAAAGCTGCATGGAGCTTTAAGGAAGCTAGGTAAGAGCTACCAAGACCTGGAAGCTCAGGCACATTTGTTATCTGATGACAGACCCCAAGCATAGTCCTATGGGTGAATGTGGCTGGGGTTCAAGGCTTTTACAGCATTTACAGAAGCACCCAAGGAAAAGAAGTAGGAGTTCCCTACCCCAGCAACTTTCACTGTCCTTGTGCTGGTCACTTGAAGGCAACTTCTGCCCCAAGTTCCGAAGAGTTGCTGTGTGAAGGTGACCAGTGGCATAAGGCGAAAAAATATCAGCTCCTGTGCTTGAAAACACCCCCATCCCATCTACCTTGAGGAAGAGAATATGCTACGTGCAAGTAACAGGGCCTGGCTGGGCACTAACAATTGCCTGCCTGAAGGAATTCCAAGACTTGGCTTTAGAGACAATTCCTGTCATTCCCAGGATCGTCAGATTTTGTAAAAAGAGCCCAGAAAAAACAATGTATGAAGAACTTTAAATAAAGTAATG
>JAOEHY010030072.1:0-28461 GCA_025447955.1 Psilopsiagon aurifrons | reverse complement strand
GTTACCCCCCCCCCCCCCCCCCCCCCAAGAAAACAGAAAGGATTATATGCACTTACTGTGAGGGGCAGTGCCAACTTCACATAGGAAAAACGGTGGAGGAACATTACTCCATAGCATGCAACACTTGAGGAAGAGCCATTCTACTGGGATCCTGTTGGCAAAGCATCCCAGTGTGTGCTGCAGTGGGGGGAGGCATATTTGCTTTGAATTAATTTGTTTATTTGGTTCTATTCGAGGCAGATGAGCTCTGGGATTTGTGGACTGAGTTGAGTAACACCATCCTACCCCAGGCCACAATGGCAAAAGCATCTTTCCGTTTCAGTTTGCAGCCCCAATCCATCCCCAAGTCACGCCAAGCAGCTGGCTCATGGTTAGGGAATTCAAAACATAGCTTTTCCCTTCCAAACCTTCAGCATTAGTCCAAGCTGGGCAGAGGGGGACTCGCTTGATCGGAGGGTCTCAGGAATTGAACCTGAGCTCACCACATCAGCACAGACCTGGCCAGAAGGCACTAGCAACTCCTAACCGTTTGGTGGATCCTAATACATTTGGCTGGAGCTTGCCCAGTTCCCAGGGACCTTTCCTGCCACAAATTCTCTCACTCGTGTGGTTGTCCTAGGGGTAAGAGTGAGGATGGAAAATAGATGTGGTGGCTCCAAATGAGCAGACTGGAGAATTCTCTGTACCTCCACTGCTCAAAAAAGAGGCAGTGAAGGGACAGAGGAGGTTGATACCTCAAGCACTATGTTCCAGAACAGTTGAAGTCCCAGGGCTTCACATTCACTCAGCCTTAGCCTCCCTCAGCACAGTGTTATTCACTTCCACTCTCTCAGCCAGGCACAGGGCAGCACAGATCTCTGCAAAGAGGCAGTGGTCTCTTCCTCTATAGCAATCACGTGCCAAGCAGCTGGTTTCCCTGTTCTTCATCTGTCGGAGCTGCTGACAGCTCTCTGTGGGGCAAAACCAGCATGCAAACTCCTAGGACACCTCTCCTTCTGGCCTGTGCTGGGGCACTCACCTCTGTGGTGTCAGGCTAACAGCAGCAGCAGCCATGGGAAAAACACTGGTCAAGGAGGTGGAGGGAGCACCGTTCTCCTTCCAGGAGAATGGTTGTATGTGCTCCTGTGGATCTGTGCCAGGCTGGTGTCTGAAAGGTCACTCACTGGCTGAGACCTCCATCAACAGCACATGGAAAGTTTTACTCCTACACATATGACATGCTAATCAAAATTAACAGATATTTGCGATGGGACGGAGCTGTGCAGACAGACTGACCCACATCTGCAACAGTAGATTACTACCCAACAGACTACCCAACAAGCACTTGTAGCTGCCCTCTTCAGAGGTGCAATTCAATGACCTAGACTCCTAAGAAGCCGCCAAGGAGACATGCCAGGAGGACTGAGGGAGACCTGGTCCCTTACATTCTAGTGCTACACATCCCTGAAGGATCCAAATGACACCTGTATGACATCAAGCAAGGGATATCCACACCTGGCACTGCACTTCTGTCTGTGTACAATGTGTTTACCAGTTTGGTTACTGGTTACAACTCTGCTCTATATTTACTTTAGAGACAGGAGGCCAAAGGAGGTACAAAAGTGTTGTACTCCCTGGATATGACGGCTCTCCTGCCCAGTCCCAGCTGAACCTGCAAGGTGTCTGTTCCTTGCCCAGAGGAGCTGACAGGTACCTCTCGCTCTGCTGAGGGCAGCAGGCAGAAGGCCAAGCTGACAGGCTCCCAGCACCCACACACATGACCGTGAGGACCTCTCTCTTTTCTGAATCAACCACATGGTTATTTAAGCCTGCAATTTCAGGACTAGGTACACAGAATCACAGCCACCAAGTCCAAATCACCGAGACCACGTGGTACAGAAAACAGTACTGTTTTTCGAACCCACTGTACATAGAAAGCATTTTTTCAAATCTCTGATCACTTTTTATGTTCTCTGGGTAAGCAAAAGCTCATGGAATCCAGGTGGGTACACAGCTGTGGCTTCTTTTTGTGACCTAAGGCCAGGCAGCCTCCTTGCAGCTGGAGGCAAAGGTGGTAAACTCTTCAAAGCACTTCTTTCCCCCAGCAGCAGCACCTCAGTCTTTCCTGGATTTAGCTTCTATGAACTGCTCTTCATCCAACTGTTGACTTTGGCCAGATCACCAGTGAGCTGGGAAATGGTGTTTTTTGTGATTGTGCAAAGGAAATGCTGAGCCAAGTGCCACAGGAGTATTACTGGGTTTTCATCCAGCCTGCCTCACCCTCTCCCCAGCCAAAGCCTGGCTGACCATAGCAGGGTGGATGGCCAGAGGCACTCCAGAGGCAGTGAATCCTGGACACTGTGGTCAGCGGAGAGGGGTGCTAACACTAGATAAGCAAGAGCTGGTCAGATAAGGATTGCAGAGTAACTTTTGCAGCTGGAAACTAATCTGTGCCCTGCTGAGCATGAGGAATAGATGATAGAGACCACAGAGACCTAAGGAGTGATTCCCACGAGGGCAGAAACTGAGAGGGACAGCACTGGCCAAAACAAAGGTGAAACGAGCAGCCCTCAGAAAAGAAACCATCTTCCCAGAGTCCAAACACCTCCATCTCAAGGCCCAAGCTCAACAAGCTCCATTTCTCCAAACAACCAGTGGGATGCCTGGGATGCAACTGCTGCCTTCAGCTGCGCAGAGAGGCAGCGGGGCTGGGATCAGGGTCCCACGGAGGGGAGCTGCTGCAGCACGGGTAAGGCCACCCCAGCTCCTCCACCCGCGTGCGCAGCTCCAAGGCGAAGGCTCAGCCAGGACAGGGGCTGAGTCATGCTCAGCCCCTGATAACCAGCCAGGACAACAGGCGGGTTCTCCCCTGGTTTTTAAACGCCGAACAATGCACTCGGTGTCTGTCTTGTTCGTCTGCCTGTCCCTTTGGCTAGATGCCGTCCCCACTTGGGGCCACTGGGACCAAAATCAATGATTCACTTCCCCCTTTGTAATGCTCGGCAGTTGTTGATTTTCCACTAAAGCATCACAGAAGAATGGGCAGCCTCAACACCAGAGTCTGTGTCTACGGGGGAGAGAGAAGCAGCCAGCCTTGGAAGCAGCAAATTGACCGCAGACCAGAAACTTCCCTTTCTTGGACTCTGCACAGGTTCCTCAGCAGGCAGACAGGATTCATGGCTCAGTCTGCGGGCCCCGGAGCACAAGAGAGGCATAGCTTAGACAGCACTCAAGTTTATTATCAATTAGCTCACAAACATGCTGACAAGGATGACAGCTCTGTTAGGACTCAGAGAGGGGGGAAGCCACACCATACAAGGCACCTGACTTAAAGCCCACCCACATTATGTTCGTAATTCCTGTCTCAGTTTATCATCCCCATGAGCAGCAGACATAGCTCTGAAACCTGTCTGCTTCAGGCTTCCCACTGTCTCTCCTGTGGCTGCCTTTAGCCCTGGTACCCCCCATGCACGTCAGGGACACAAGAAAGTCCGAAGCCCTGCTCCCCAGAGTTTGGTGGAAGGCAAGAGAAACTCCTGCCCACAAGAACGGGTCACCTACCTCTTCCAGGCAGGAGACCTTCCCAGCTGAGCCAAGCAGGACCTGCATACCATGAAGGCCACAGGAATGACCATTGGGTACCTTCATGCCCAATTCACTTGCAGCCAGATCTCTTGCCAGATGAGACCAGACACCTGGACCATCACAGGGACATAGGGGGAGTGGCAACCCTACTGCTCACCATAACAGAGCTCAGCTGCCAAGGTGTCCCTTTGCATGTTCACCTCACAGTGCCACAGACATAGCTCACACGGTCAGGTCTAGGGGCAAGCAGGAAGGGAGCCATCCAAATCCCTCCTTCGCTGCAAGACTTGGGGAGCACCTGCAGGCAGAGGTGCCACTGACAACACCCCTTGCCTTGGGCACAGAGAGCACTGCCAAAGCGGGGCTGCACAGGCAGGACACAGCGTGTGAGGCTCTCTGCCCCACATGCGCACTCAGTGCTGCTGGCACGTGCCCAGGAGCCGTGTCAGCCCAGCACCACTTCCCTTGCCACAGCTAGCACATGGCTTGCCACAGAGCCCACACAGCTCTCGGTTTGGGCTCTCTCCTATGCCATCTTGCAATGACTTCTCCCTGCTCTGCCTGACATACATGCCAGTGGCTGACCAAGGTTTCTCTGGATCTATTGCTACAAACCGCAGCAACAGAAGTGCAAATCTGTGGCACAGTAAAGTTACCGGGTGCCTGCTGCATGCCACCAAGCTCAGTCCCTCCACCACCACCACCCTGGCATCTTCCTTCTGCTGGCCCCCAACACAGTGCTGGTGCTGTAGGACCACCCGAGCTGGCTCCCAGCCTGCCATGCAGTGCATCAGAACAAAGAGGGATAAGGAGATGGGCTGTGAACTCTATTTTTATCTGCTCAGGAGTTGCCAGACACTGCATAAGTGACCCTCTCTAAGCACACAGACAGCTAACAGGTTCTTTTTAACCAGTCTCTGGGGGTCTAATTTGCTTCTTAGCCAAAGTGGCTGCTCACACATCTCCACACAGCTCTTTGCTGACATTAAATGCCCTTCACGCCACCCGCCACTCTGGGAGTGCTCTTCTTTGCTTTCATGTATTAGGGAGTGAGCAAATGACTCCCTGGAAGAAGTCCAGCTCTCCAAGCATGGGAACAGCACCTGCCTGGACCAGCAAAGCTGCAGAAACATGCCCCATGCAAGGCCCTGACACCAGGCTGCCACCAGGAGCTGCAGATCCATCAGACTTTAGTGCTGACCCATAAACTGTCCAGAGCTGTGATTTCCAAATGGCAAGCATGATGAAGAGCTGTTTGCAATCTGCCTGTCTCCAGAGCTCAAATGCAGGCCGGTGCGTCCCAGGAAAATCAAAATGTAGCCTACAACCCTTCTGAGATTCCAGTGAAGCCAGCAGAGGAACCAAGCCAGGCTACTCAATTACAAATGCCATATCTGGGCCAAACTCTGCACACTCTGTAGACTAAAACAGGGATTTAGAGGGAAGCCAGGCGAGCTTCCACCCCCTCGCAGAACCACCCAGGCTGGCCTGTGTTGTGTGCAGTGAGTGGCAGGCAAGATGGGTGTCTGCATGGCCCTCCTCTCCCCAGCACAGCCGCATGCTCCTTTGGGCTGAAGCAGTGAGAACGCTGCTCCGGTTGGCTCCCCTGCCTGCTTGCAGGGGATGGTGTTCAGCAGCCCAATCAGCAGTCACAGCACTGCTGGCAGACACAGTCGTATGCCTTGGTGCAAAGAGACCCATCCAGATGTATCTTAACAGCTGCCACCACCACATGAAGGTCTCCATCAGTGCCACCACCTTACTGCGGATATCAACCCACAGCCACAGCTGTTACCTTGTTACAAAACCAGGTGTAAGATGCTGGCACGCTTGTAGAGCTGGGATGTCCATTGTGCAATGTAACCATCCCACAGAGAGCTCAGCCACCCCACTGCCACCAGCCACAGCAATGCCTCTGACACCCCTCTCCTCCTCCCTGTGCTCTGCAGCACAGTGAGCAGCAGGGCCCTGCCTGGCAGAGGAAGAACCTGTATTGAGGGCAAAGGCACACAAGAGATGAGGACAGCGCATCAACCTGCCCTTGTGTCCATAGGCACACCAAGCTCCCCAGCCCAAAGAGCCCTGTGTCTCCACAAGACACAACTGTGAGCAGAGGCATCAGCCAGTGAAACCCCCCCTGCCAGCTGCAGGGAGGTCACTCATCTGCCCTGTACAGCAGGGAGAAAACAAGCACTCTTGAGTTTCATCTCCATCTTGTTGACTAGAAACACCCCCTCCACCAGGCTGCCAACTTCAAAGCCCTGAAAAAACACTTTAGCCTATTCATCCTCACACCCACATGCACCCTGGGGAGTGGGGGGAGCCAGCTGCCTGCCCCCCACTTTACACAGGACACTGAGGGGCGTGTGAACGAGGTGAAGAACTTGTGGCTGCAGGCACACACAGAGGGCACGAGAACAACAGGGTGGAGAGATGTGTGTAGTCCTCTCATCTGGAGAAGGGGAGGCTTTTCATCTACAGCAGGAGGTGCTGGGAAGTCTCCCACTCACCCTGGGAACACTGTAGATCTAAGACATATCTTAAGCTAAAAGAATTGAATATGCAGCAGGACTTGGCCTTTGGATCAATTAGCTTGATGTAGCTAGGTCCCCTCACGTCTCTGTATCTCCAGCCACATGCAGGATTCCCTCACCCGCACTCAAGCCATGAGAGCTGTGTTGGGATCTGACATTCTTCTGCCCACTCTTACAGTCTCAGCCCTGCTGGGGTTCAATGAGAATCCCGGTGATTTCTATTCTCTACTGTTCTGCACTGCCTCCATCCCTCCAGCTGCTCACTAGCCAGAACACGAGAGCCTGGGTAGGGACCAGGAGCACTCCTGTACACACATGCATGTGCCAGTGCTCCAGGAGTACCAGGACCACAAGTCTGCTCTTGCACCTCTTCCATGTGACCTTCAATATCCACACCAAGGATCAGCAAGGGAGGAAGCAGGTTTCATGGCATCCCCAGTGGGAAGGGGTCTAGAGCAGGCAGAAGGGCTGCACTTGCCTTGGCAGCTCCTGGGCTCCAGCTGCTCAGCAGTGCAGCTCCAAAGCGACGGACAAGGCAGAGCTCCAGTGTCGTTATCAACCTGTCATTACACCCCTGGAAGAGTTTGGCACTCCACTGCTGTAGAAAGCCTTGTAGCTGAAAAATTAGCATGGCTACCCTGCCAAGGCTACAGGCAACCTAATACACCCTGTCTGCCCCCTCCAGATAGCCTCAGCCTCCAAGTATGTTTGCTCCCCATCCTTCAAGGCCAGCGTTTGGCTTGGTTTTGCAGATGTGGGTCTGTTAACCATTCCCCTCAGCTCCCTCCCTCCCTCTTTTTGTAGTTCTCAGAATTCCTTCCAATTTGTCAAGATCTTTTCTGGCAATAAGGAATACTCTGACGCAGTGCAGGACCCCAGGGTGCAGAGGAAGAAAACCCATGAGACTCAGGTCTTTTGCCTCGAAGGTCCTAAGCACCGCCAGTCTCTCGCATGCAGCCACACCGCATTACTCTCTGGTGCCTAATTTGCTGTTCATTCCTACTCTGCAAAATCTCAGCCTCTCCTTTCAGATTTCTTCCTCCCATGGAGGACTGTTTCCCTTCAGCTGTAACAGATAATATTTTTCCAGCCTGAATCTCTTCTTAAGTCCTGCCTATGTGTTTAGCTTCTGCATGTCCCTGAAGAGAGTCTCCATGCAAATGAGACAAAAATGAGGTGGTGTGGAGAGCTGGGTACCAATCCCATCCAGGCCCAAGGACTCAGGGCAGCATTTCTGAGGATGCTTCTGAGGAAAGGAGAGGAGAACAAGCATCTCTTGTATGGAGACTTCTGCATCTCCATTTCAACCATTTCAAATCAGCCCCAAGTCACCCCTTTTGTCTTGCCAGCACTTGGTGATTTATGGGAAACACTCAAAACCAAAGAGAACAGCTTTGATTTTGTTCAAGTACCAGCTTAAACCAAATAAGGCAGCATGTAGTCAGGTGTGAGAAACTGCAGCATAATCCATATGCACAAGGGAGCTGAAAGCAGGATGGATGACAATCCTAATTCAGGCATTAGCAAAAAACTCTCCAGCGTTTGATCATGTGGCCTTAGCACTCTTCTAACATCATTCTGTTTTACACAACTGCTTTATAAATTGTATTGTCATAAATGTCTCAAATGATATATGTATAGTATATAAAATAGGCTATAAACCGGATTTTCTGTACTACCTAACCTACCACATGCACAATGCATTTGCCCTGCACCTTGCTCTCTTGCAGGTAGTATCAGACTATGCCAACAGGAGCATTTTTCTTTCTGTTAGAAGGGATAGTGCATTTAAACCTTTTCTCCCAAATACTAGAAGCTGAACTGAGCTATAGGAATGGCTCCCAAGGAGGTGCAGAAGAACCAGGCCTAACGTAAAGACCATATTTGGAAATCAAAAGGAGCCTGAAAAGCCAGCTATCCTCTTGCTGCTCTGAAGTGTACGCAACCCCCTAGAAAGTAAATACGTAAAACACATAAACCAGAATGGTGCTGACAGCTTTAAAACACTAGAAAGCAGAGCAACTGTGTCTGGTGCCAGGCTGGAGAAGGTCTATCATGTAACTTAAAAATAGAAGTATTTTTATATAAGAAAAATGACATTTACGCTCCTCTTGGGTAGCTGGAGTTTTTCCTTTAGGCTTCCCAGCTAGCTTGCCAAGGGCTTTCAACTATGTCAAAACAGGAGAGGGGCTGGGATCTGGAGCTTATGGAGATCTCATTGCCCTGAGTGGAATCTCTTCTCACATACTCTCACATGGTCTGGCACTAGATTTTTAGTTTCAATTTTTTAACAAGGGCTCAGATATCTACTGAAAGCTGGCTCTGGATCAAGGAACACAAACGCTTCGCCACCTTGTGAAAACTGTATTGCCAAAGGGAAGCACCTCAGAATGCTGCAATTGGGGCTTATCTGCACTGGGGAAAAGTGCCATTCAGGTAACAAGCATAAAGACCCCGCAGCGGCAGAGGCAAGGCTGGCACTAGTGATTTACCCCAGGTATTTAACATCACATGCTATGGACTTCCTGGGCTGGTTCTCTCCCAAACTAAGTAGGAAACCTGCCACAGTCTACGCCATGGGAACGCACTTAGGCTGGGGAGTGCTTCTCAGCCAGGCTCAGCTTTTATGTTCTCTGCTATTTGGGTAGTAGTAAATTGCAACCTTCACAAATGTAAAGTGAGCGACAGCTGTAAGTGAGCAGAATAGGTGTGCTCAGTAGGTCTGTGGCTGGTATAGATCCCCTCCTAGTACTACACGTACCCTGGACAAATAGTCCTGGACACTTAGCAGTAACCCAAGTAAGGCAGTAAAAAACTCCCCCTTTTCTCGTGAATATGGAAAAGTTCAAAGCTGGCAAGACGGGAGGTTCCAGATCCTGCTTTAACAATTAAGGCAAATCTGGCTGTTTGGAGCAGCATGCTTAAAAATCAATTGATCTTGCAGTGAACTTTGATTTTACCTTCTAGTCCTCAGTGACAAGCTGATCAAGGTGATTTTGCCAAGCCACAGTTCTCAATGTCATGTTTTTGGTGGCCACCTCAGGGTGGAGACCTGAGGTTCACCCATGGGCTCCTCTCTCCTCTGCAAAGGACCATGCTAGCCATGCGTCTGCTACCAGAATGGAAGCTGGCTTCAGCCCATTTTCAAAAGGGGGGAAATACACTTTCTTCATCTAGCAACCTCTGCCACACACCCAAGATCCTTCCTTCTGCTTGCTCCCTGCTATTCTCATCATCCGCTTCCAGGAGAGAGAATCTCTATTCTCTCTTGGCAGATTTTGGCAGAGCCTGCCTGCTGGCATGTGGTTCCTGGTGTCTCCAGGCCAGGAGCTCTTGCCACAACTCCTCAAGGGCTGTATATAGCCCTTCCTCTCATCAGGAAGGGAGGAGATGTCTCTTCTAGGGCGCTGAAGAGGAGTCTCTGAGATCAGGAGTCAATGGGACAGGCATGTTGCAACTCAGCCTCTTCCCTTTCCATCCTGAAAACACCAGGCAACTCCCAGCAACTGCCATGCCTAAACAGAGCCCTCTCAGAGGAAGCTCCCTGCCCTCAAGAGTTTAGCTGCATTAAGCTGTCTGCACAGTGTCTCGGCACCCTGTATCACAGCTATGTCCTTTGCCCTTGCTTGGGTTACCAGGAAAACGCTCTGCAGGTCCCAGTTCATCCTTCTGTGAAGCAGAAGGATGCCTTGCTTCCCAGGACACACTTCCCATCTGGGCAGCACAGCTCCCTTGTCTCAATGCCAGTTACAGATGTATGTGTGGCACTTCCACGGGGGGCTCTTGTCGGGTGGCAGTGGCAGGACCCTCCTCTCATGCTGCCTGGAATCACAGGCATCATCCCGATGGTGAGGGGAAGGGGCACAAACCTTTTCCACTCCCTGCTAAATAAACAGGAATTCTGCTGATACTCCAGCCTTAGGAAAACAAAGCTGTTTCCATTTAGCTCAGCTTCTGGACTGAGGTGCAGCTCCACCCGCACAATCATCGTCGGGGCTTTGCTTCTCTGGGCAGAGATTCAGGCTGAGATCAAGAGGAGGGAGGATTTGCAGCTAGTCCATGCCGGGAGGGCCTCTAACACCCTCAGGATTTTACTCTCCAGAGCACTCCCTGTTCCAAACAGCACAGTGCAGGGGCCTCCAGCTTCTGCAGCAGCTAACAAGTCCCCACAGGCTCCATCAGACACCCAACTCTAAACCTTCGCTGAACCATAGCCTGCTGAAGGAACTTGGGAAGTGGTACTCATTAGCCTGTGTTTCCATGAATAACTCTGAGCATCCTCAGCTCTGCTATCATTGAAGTAAACCCAGAGATGCCCTTCTCCTAGCCACGTCTTGCACTGGGCAATGCTGACATCAGGTAAGGCTGGGTATGCTGCCTTCTTCAGTCTCAGGAAGAGATGGTGAGCACCATAAGGGCAAGCCAAGGATGCAGTGACTCTTCCCCAGTAGCTCTCCAGAGGCACTAATGGTTATGTGCAACATGGCAGCACTGACACCTCTGTTCAGCACAGCTGATGCACACTCTGGCTGGGCAGTACTCTGGCTGATGCCCACATCCACATCTTCCCAGGACTGCCAGCATGCCCAAAAATGTATCTATGACAGTTACCTTGTGAATGCCCACGTATCCATTTTCTAACCTCCACAACTGCCAGGTTCAAAAACCTCTCAATCCCAACTGGTACACCAGTTGTGTATGACAAGTACAACCCTGCTGTCAAGGAGCTGCTACTTCTCACCAACGCTGAGGGCAGAAGACTGACAATCACTTATCTTCTGCTGTCAGTTATGCTTCCTGGGCTCTCCCAACAGGGAAACCACAGAAGGCATCACGGCTTCTGCTTCCAGGTGTAAGTGAGCTCTGAAGAGCCTGAGCATATGTACCAGAAACAGGGCCATGGAGACAGGCACTGCCTAGTCATGATCTTCACCAAGGCTTTATAGACTCCTCCAGACTCCGAAAGACTTCCTACCTCCAGACCAAGCTACCCTCCACAGTGAAGGGGCAGTCATTATAAGCAGCAAATTCAACCAGCTGAGAAAGAGAAAACAGTTCAAAGCAGACCTACCACTCAGGCAAGGGAGGAATATTTTGGTCCAGGCAGTTCCTGAATAACCCAGGAGGCTTCTCTCCGAATTCTTTCTGAAGACTAACTTCAGAACACACTGAACCAAAATCAACCCCACCCCTACTCAGAGAGCAGGTCTCTGGAGAAGATTCATGGGTTTTGTTTCATTTTCATACAGCACTGCTCTACTGCATTAGAGCTTCTGATTGCTAGCTCTATACAAACACAAATAAAGCCAATATACACATAAATAAGCAAAAGGAGAAAGCAAATGTACCCATGTGAGGATTCATTTCCTGCCTTGGCACAACAAGATGAAGCTTAGAGGTCTATAAGCTCCCACTCTTGCTCAGTTCCTCCTTGTTAGCAATGTGAATGTGCAAGGAGGTTGGGGACTGGTCACTCATCCTGGGTCTCATAATCTTCTCACAACTGACCTGGAACCACCAATGTTGTCCATCCACCAAGACACCCAAGAGCTTCTTTTACCTCTTCCTTATCGACAGATGATACAAGCAAGCCAGCTGCTGTGGAATCGTGCTGAACTGACTAGAAAAAGTCAGTGTCCCCTCAGAACAACCCATCCTTATTCAAGAGACCAAGGACTGGGAAACCGGAGCTCTTCCCTTCAGACTTGACACTGAACTGAACTCCGGAGTTTGCAGTGCCCAAGAATCTATCCTCATACAAGCATGAATGAGTAAGATCTACCTAGCCCTGGGAAGGCCAATATGCTTCTTGCTTTTGCTGCTACAGTCCAACTGTTTGGAGAAAGCCTGATGCAGAAGCATAGCAAGCACTTTAGAGGTGGCACAGAAATAGATGATGTTAGACAGATGATAGGCCAGGCTGGACAGGCCCTTGAGTGACATGGTCTAGTGGGAGGTATCCCTGCTCATGGCAGGGGGCTGGACCTAGATGTTCTTAATGTCCTTCCCAACCCAAACTATTCTGTGATTCTATGGTTGTGTGTTGTAACTGCAAGAAGCAGGATCCAAGTTCAGACAAGTCTAAGAACATGTTTTCATGAGACAAATGACCAATCTAATATGTGGCTTCCTGCAAAAGGGGAGTCTGCTCATCTCCTTCCCTCCACTGCTAGCCTTGCAATTCTGCCCAGTTCTCCTGGCCCCCATGATTTTTCAATGAGCCAATTTAGCCCAAGGGGGTGGCAGAAAATTATCCTTAATTTTGCTGTGTGAACTGAGCCAACTCACCCAGGGGCCAGATGAGGACTAATGCCAGTGCATGGGAAGGAGTGGGAGGGCATGGCTAGGTGCACTAACAGCAAGAATGCACTTTGGCTGCAGATGCTCACTCTTACAGGCTCCACAGCTAACCCAGAAGTTGGCAGGCTGAAGGGACCACTTAGAAATATTTGAGCAAGAACCCATTTAACAGCAGCAAAACTTTCAGGTCATGCTAGCTGCACGCAGTATGTTGTATGGGCCACAGACAAAACCAAAGCAACTGAATTGTATGGGAAAATACCCAGGGGCTGCAGAGAGGCATTTCAGTGCTGACCAGTGCCAGGGCACAGGCAGCCTCACACCAGCCTGCAAAGCAGGGCTGCTACACAATGCCCAGGCAGTAAAGGCAGCAGTTTGAGGAACAGTACCCAAAGGGGTGGAGAGAAATCCCTCTTGGAGACATGCACAGCAGCCTTGACAAACCCTTAAGGATGGGTTGAGAAAGTAGCCAGCAATGGATTGTGGCCAGGGGCCCTACCTGAGGCCATCGCAAAGGATGGACGTCAAATGCTCTTGCTAAAGTGTGGGATAAGGCAACGTTCTATGGCTTCCATGGGGAGGGAAGGAGGAAAGGCATGGCATGGTCCTTAATGGAGTCTTATTTCCCTGGGACAGCGCCAGAGGATTTAAGGTACCGCAGGCAGCTGGGCATTCGGCAATCCCAGCTCAGTGACTGCTAGACACCGTGTCCGACTGTGCGGACAGGAATGCTCTGCCAGTGTGGGCACAGCCCCCTGTCCTCTGTGCAGAGCCTGAGGTCATGTTCCTTACTGGGAAAGCCTTCAACAGGTGCTCTATTTCCAAGGGCACTGCTCTCTGTCCCCTGCAGCCCCTCCACACACCGTGGCACACAGGGGTAGGAGGAGGTCACCGCTGTGGGGAAACTCGTCAGCAATGGCCGGGATTGCAGGCATGTGCTAGGGCTGCATGCTTGCTCGGGCACCAGGCCCCTCTCAGGGCAGCGATGACAGGGGCCTGGCCACCTCTCCCCACCAGCATCACCTCTGCCTTGACTGAATTTGGCCCCCATCAGATTATCTTTCATTTGGGCACCGAGGTATGCCAGCTTCGGTGAACTACCTCATGTCAGTCAATTCCCCATCAGTCATTTGAGCCCCTCCAAAATTGTAGATGGCTGAAAGTAAGTGTCTAGAAACGTCTCCAGCACATGAATTGCCCCTGCTTCAGAAGAGACAGAAAGGCAACAGCTACTTTAGGTGCAATGGGCATGTTAAAATCAACTTCAGGAACAGAGAAAAAAAAGGCTGAATTGTTCTCTCCTCAGGCAGCGCTAAGTGGCACTGACAGCGAAAGTCAAAACAGCTCAGAAAAGACAAGGAAGAATGGAAGTTACCTCCCGGTTAGGCACCTGGAATTTGCTGTAATGTTTTCTTGACTATGACAGAGGGACTTCTGCTGGAAGCCGCACAGAAATTCCCTGCTGTGGTGGCTACCAACAAAACCAGTCATTCTGGCCCAGCAACTGGGCAAGCAGCAGCAAGAAAGACATGGGCCTTTAGGGGTGGTGCATCCTAACACTTTGCTCCTGTAGCCGTGGACCCTTACAGAACAGCAGAGATGATTTATTAAAAAACCCAACCAAACAACCAACCAAAACAAAGCCAAAACCAAACACCGTGTGTGGGTTGTTGTATAGCAGCAGGCATTATTCCCACCTCTCCATCTCCACTGAGCCTTCAGCAAAGCAGCAGCGCTTGGCAGTGCGGGCACAGAAAGGCACCTTTCCCACCTTTACTGCCTTTCTCAGCAGAACATCCACAGCTCCAGCAGGACCTCACAAAACCCAAAGTGTGGAGGAGTTGCAGGTTGGGTGCAAGAGCACCTCAGCACTGATCTGAGGCAGGTGGGCTGAAACCATGAGCTCTTCCTCACCCAAATGACCGGATGATGTCAGCACTGTCATCCTGAGCTTAACACACAACTTGGACCTCCTGCACGGACCTCTGCAACCTCCATCAGCTGCGTCTTTGGTTTTGTACCCAATAAACAGGCATCTGCCAAGGTGGCACTGAAATATGGCATAGAAATATGGAATGAATGGCTCAATAACAGCTAGAGTCTGCCAGGAGACATCTCTGAGTATCTTTGCTTTGTTCATACCAGCACTTATAGCACAGATTAACAGCACCTCAGATATATGTACCCTTCTGTAGGCACTACTGTTGCTCTAAACACATCCTCTTGGGAAAGAGCTTTAACCCCCACTCCTCCATCCATCCTGCTGCTACCACCAACTGAACATGGGAAAGTTGCTGAGCTTCACAGTACTCTTTCTGCATGGGACAATTACAAGCCTGTCCCATTTCTGCATGTGCCTGAGGACCATAACAAAGTGCTGGGGACAAACCAAGTCCCTTGGAGGGACACCAAGACCCAATGCCCTTACATCAGCTCCCACAGGCTAGGAAGGAGCCTCCCGCAGGAGCCAAAGTGCCAGGTCTCATGAAGCAGAGGCTGTGGCCTGACTGAGCATGGCACTATCTGCCTGTGGGCTTGGAGGAGCATCCTGCCAGGAACCGGGTTTAACTTACACAGTCGGGACGTGCCGTGGGACGGGAGCCTGAGCCCCTTGCAGGGACGTATCCCTCCCTGCCGTGCTGGTCCTCCTCCGCAGGGAGCTCGCTGGGGGCTGGAAGGCGGCAGCGGCACCAGGTGGGTGGTACTCCTGCTCGGGAACGACTTCTTCGCACCGGGAACCTTGGAAGCCTGAGCGACAGGTACAGACCTGGGGCCGGCTGCAGGAGCCCTTGTTCTGGCATGGCGGGTCACAGACAGCTGAGGAGACACAGAAAGGCAGTTAGTGGTCATGGGGCTCAGCCCCATGGTGGTGGCACCCGTCTGGGGCAGCGCAAGAGTGGTTCCTTCTCTTCTCTGCAGGCAGATGACCTTCAAAGTCTTACTGCTGCCATGGGTCCCTAACACAAGATCACCTCCATCAGAGACTTGCTTCTGCTCCCACTTCACTTCACCGGCCTCTGCAGAGCTCTTCTCCAACAATACTCATTTCAGAGAGCTCAGAAATAAGTAGCATGGTCTGTAGAGCACGCATGGCCTATCCCTGCCCACAGCACCCTGGGCAAGGACAGGATGTCAATCCCAAAGTAAGGGATTGAGTGTTACCTTTAGTCCGTTTCGGGATCTGATTTGCATGATCCTCCTCCCCCCACCTCCACCCTCGGCCTGTCCCCTCCAGAGCTTTCCAGCTCTCCTTCCACAGCTGATTTTGGAGTCACTGCACTCAAATTCCTCCACATCTATGGGGACTTACAGTTCATTAACTTCATGCCCAAACCACACTTTGAGCCTGTGTGTGTTCCTAATTACAGCACATCAGCTTCAGTCTGCACCCCAGGAGGAAAGTGCTATTAATTATATGCTGGACCCTAACACTTCTCAAGTCAACAAATGCCAAATCCTGTTTATAGCCCAGACAGCAAGAGCCAGGAGACCACAGCCTGCTCAGGTAGGACCAGGCTCGCTGCTCCGAGCAAGACTAATAGAAAAGGCACTGTAAAACAGTGTCATCCTTCAAAGAAGGAAGGGGCCAGCTGGCCAAAGAGTAATGAAACCTTGTTTGACAACACAAGGCGGACATTAAACTCCAGCTGCGTGGGAACCCTGTGGATGGGTTGAAACACGCAGCCACCGCTTCTGCTGAGGACCCCTTCCTCAGGACAGTCCCAGCAGGCTGCAGGAGCATCCAACATCCCACCATCTTCACATGCAGCTGCTGGGCTTTCCTAGCACATTCCCCCCTCTCTGGATGCGCTCTCCATCCCCATGAGATCCAAGCACACCTGTGAGAAACACTGCTTCTAAACAACAGACACCCAGAGAGCTCTAGCCTCATGTGCTAGAGCTGTCACCAAGCAAGGGAAGTCCTTGTGCAGACTCTGAGGTCCTCTCACAGCAGTATCACCACCACAACCCTTCTCTCACCCCAAAACTGGACTGCCATCAGCTTTTCCTAACTAGATTAGGGATATGTTGGCTGGAATACTTCATTTGACTTGTGTTACCGTGTTAACACTTAGGAAGAGAGAGAGATCTCAAGACAAGGCAGAACCCAAGTCACGTAGAGCTGTATAGGTTAAAGCCAGAGGTTTCGATGAAATCCCCTAGTAAAATAAATCAGCCACCACTGCAGACTCTGGAACAGAGACAGGGTCCTAGTCAGAAAGGAATTAACCATGTCTCTGGGAAGTCTGGTACTCCAAAAGTTGATGTAATTTATAATATAAAACTCAGCTGTGATTTAAACAGGCTGCCAGTCCCCACCATTATCTCGCAATAAATGCCTGTTTTAACAAACGCCACCAGCCCAGGAAGCCTGCCATTGAAAACAACTGCTTCACGTGCTGAAATACTGCAGAGCCACGACACCGGGACCTGGGACCACAGCAGTTCCCACAACCTCTCCCACTAACAACATTCATAGCTGTGTTAGGCTGTGCCCTCCAGCAGGATGGCAATGATAAGTGACCAGGCACTCTAAAAAGCCCTTAAGACAACTGATACAGAGAAGAGAAATATTGCAGTTCTAGGATTAATCCCCTTCCCAGTTGCCTTTGTAGACTCAGGCAGCACTTGAAAGAGCTTTAAAAAGTCACTGGTTTTCACTCAGTCCAGCTCTGCGGTGTAGGGAGAGCAGGTCGTTCAGTGGAAGTACTGCCAAAGCCAAGGGTGTAAAATCGTGAGTCAGATCCCCAAAACCATAACAATGACAGAAGGAACAAGACAGTTTGTTTGGAATCTTTCTCTTTGCTTTCTGTTTTCTGAGCCCAAGGGTTACTCTGAAATGTCAGTCCCCAGCTGTGTGGGCTATGAACAGTTTCTGTTAAGGTAACAGCCACTCATGCCTTCTCACTAGTCTCATGTAATCACCTGCTCCAGGACCTGTGGCTTTAGGGAAAGCAAAAAGAGTCATCTCAACACTCTAAAAAAAAGGGTATGTTCTGGAGCACTGCTGAATTATCATTAGTAGCAATGGCAGTTTGTTCAAGAGCGTCTAGCAATGCCCCCACAGATCAAGTCTGGCACTGTCTAGCCCTGCAAGATCACACTGCAAGGATGACTGTGGTATGACTCTCACCACTCACTTAGGCCAGGCAGTCAGGACCCTCAGAGGGGAAGGCCACCAAGTCCAATCTACATCACTTTGCAGGCACACCTTGGCCCAGGACTGGGCAATGACTTTGCAAAGTGACATTCAATTACCGTGTCCCTGTTGCTTTGCACATGCTCTAGGTCAAGAAGAGGGGTGTAGAACTTCACTGTAAGCAGCTCCTGCTCAATCGCATTTAAATGCAGGGGAACCTGTCCACTCAGCTAGGCATCCACAGGAAAACTGGAAAGATGCTGAAGGACTTGTACCATTGAGGTGATTTAGTCCACTTTCTCATGGAAAAGTTTGCTTATTGATGCAGAGTGAGATGTAATCTCAGTCTAACTTCAAGCTCTGATCGTGTCAGCACACCCAGAAGGGGAGGACAATTTAACACAAGTGAGAGATCTGTGCAGGCTGAGAGGCAGGGATATCAACAGCAATGGAGGAATAATAAAGGGAAAACAGAACTTCAATGAAAACCAGCCTGGGCTCAAAAGACCCTACAGTCATTGTACAGAAGAAAGCCAACAGGAGAGACCATGTGAATGTCACCTTCATTCTGCAGATGTGCAAAAGCCCCACATGCTAATGTGACTGTCTGAAGACACACTGTGAGACCACACTAGAGCCAGCGACTCATTATGGAGTCCCTGCGCCTTCATCCAGTATCTTAACTGCAGGACCATCTGTACAAGATTAGAAGGCACATTAATAGATTTATTCCTTCCCAACATGCTGATTAAAAATGTTTCTTTTAAACTTTAAAATATCCATGTCAGGAAAAAATCTCACCCTACATTACCAGCCCAGGCTGCTATGTTGGGAAGTAACAAAGAACCATAGTGAGTAACGCTGATGAAAACAGAGGTTGATGAACTAATGTCGTGAGGCTGAACAAGAGAATTCCTTTGCTCTTAAGCAGAGGGGAAGGATGATGAGCTAATAGGCAGCAGCTACGTTATTGACAAGTGCACACCACAGCCCTGCAGTCCCTGAAATATGAACAGAGCAAGGGGCTTCTGGCCAGCTTGTGTGTACAGATTTCTTCTCCACCAAACCCACGACATAAAGGCCTTAGTCTCACCCCAAGATTTAAGTATTAAAAAACTGAGTAGATGAGGCCCTCGGTGACATGGATTAGTGGTGGTCTTGGAGTCCTGGGGTAACAGTTGGATTTGATGATCTTAAAGCTCTTTTCCAACCTAGTTGATTCTATGATTCTAAGTTAAACAGGCAGGAGGTTGGATGAACTCCGTGGATCCAAATACAAATGTAGCTCATTATCCCTAATGTCCCCTCCTGCAGGATGCCCTGTATGCAGTTTTGTGTGATGAGCTGGCAGCATGTGGGTAGAAAGCAAGCCCATTGCAAGCGGGTGAGGTCTTCCAGCTAAACCCCCTCGGCTCACTTCCACTTTCCCAGGAAATGTTGGTGTCCCAAAGAGAGAGATTACTCTTTTTCACCCTCCCAGCCACTGATTCTCCGACAACTCCCCAAGTCCTCACTGCACTTTGGTCCTCAAAGCTAGAACAAGCCAAGAGGCTAGAGGCACCTGCCATGGCTTGAGTTATGCAAGAGATATTGCAAGAGGAAAGTCCCTGGAGAAGCATGAATGAAGAAGGAAGAAATCACCACGCTTGGTAGATGACAGGAAGGAGATAAGAATTTGGCCTATTGTCTCTCTTGTACTCAAGCTCAAATCTATGAAAACCAAGGTCCTGCCCAAGACCCAAATGCCAACTTCTTTCCTGCTCCATCACACTAAGAGGTTCCCTCTAGCTGCATTTCTACCCCGATAACTTCCCTGAAATGCCCATAGAAAAACCATGGGAACAGACATTAAACAGCATTACAGTGCAGAAACTAGCTGGGATAGGCTGTCCAGCATGCCTTGGCAGCTTTAAAAACAGACGAACATCTCCAGCAGCTTGAACTCCAGCAGAAAAGCCCAGCGAGGGAGGTAGCCGGGAATGAAACGATGTTTACACATCACCAGTCTCCCCGTAAGTCCCGCCTGAGATCTACCATCCCCTGTCAGAGGGACACTGTTAGGCCCAATCATGTTGACAGGGACCTTTTAATGAATCCCTGGGGACAAGGGTCCAGCACCTGAGCGACTGCTAGACAGCCTGCATGGCTGCGAGCCCAGATCTACTGCTCCTATGAAAATCCCTAATGAGAGAAAGATGCTGCCATCGCTGGCCCCGCGCTCTGTTTACAGACGCTGTCTGGCAGCACAGCACGCTCTCTACCGTTTGGCTTCTGTCGGCAGGGGGGAGAGGGAGAAGGGAGGTGAGTCAGCCCTTGGCCCCTAGCTCCCGAGCAGCGATCGCTAATGCAATTATCCCAGCACTGCCGAAGCTCCATGAGATCCCGCAGCAAACAAAGCTGAGCTTCTTTCCCTGCTAAACATCTGGGCAGCTGCTGCCACTCGAGTGAACACAGATGCTCTCCGCGATCCCGGGCAGGGCGTTCCCATCCAGAAAGCCTGCCCAGTGCCTGCGTGCTGCCCGTCATCTGAGCTGCCCAGGCTCTGCAGGCAGCCTCGTGCCTCCCTGGGACCAGGCAGGTGCATTGCGGTGGGCTGGATGGTGTAACCCCATTGTTAGGGGCTGGGAGCACAGCAGGGGCTGGGCTGTGGCTGCAGAGCTATTGGGGATGGAGATGACAGTGCAGCTGCCTCTGGCGTGCACGGCACTTACGCCTGCCCCAACCCCTTCCCTTCCAGTGCTGTGTCAGGAAGCCCAAAATGATCTCAGCCCCAGGGCTGTGACAGGGCCCTCAGAGGAACAGAGCCCTTATTAACCCCTTTGACAGGAAGGAGGGCCCTGCCCCTGCAGTTCCCACCCCCTGCCATTTCACACAGCCATTTACTGCAGCACCCTCCAGCCCTGCCCAGCCCAGCCCTTGTGCCAGCTCTGTAAATTGCTTTCCTTAATAGCACCCAGGTAATCTGCAGCCCTGGTCTGCCTCTCAGCATCAGCACTGCTCGCCCACGAGCACAGCCCCACACTGCTGGTTCCCATCTGCTAGGACTTTTACAGACCTGCCTTTTGCTCTAATGAGGAAGATGAGAGCCCAGGGCTTGAAACTCACCCATGAACGTGCTGTTGCAATGCCCTGCAGCAACAAGACCCTGCTTGGAATGGACACTAATAATGATAATAAAGGTAAGCCATAATTACTGAGCATGCTCAGACTTCCCCAGCGGGTGGGGAGAGCGGATCCACAGCCTGGCAGCCCCATGGAGAGGCTGCAGCACTGCCTGCAGGGACCCCACAACCCACCTCCTGCCCTGGCACAGCTCAGGGGACATGTGCGGGGTTGCAGACATACCCGAGTGCTTTGTAGGGGTCAGGAGATGCACACCAGCTGAGACTGTCATACTCACGTTTGATGCAGTGGTTTGTGCCGAGAGCCGTGGTCCATCCTGGGCAACACTGTCTGCCACAAACATTTGGCCTAAGCGGAGAGACAAAGCAGCGTGGTTAGGAGAAGGGGAAGCTGAAGTCTCTCTGCAGCCAGCACCTCTGAGTCACCCGTAAAATTATTTCCTGCAGCATGTGATATTTCCTTCCAGATGGACCAGCAGCTGAGATCAAAACCAATGGGACAAGGGCCGAGTTGTTTAAGTGCCTGGAAAAGAAACCCCCAAGGGCTATGTGAATGCTGCAGTGTAAGCAATCCTTCTGGGAGTATAATGCCCAACTGGCATTATGCTGGGCTCCTGGCACAGCTCTCAGAGGAACCATTTTCCTCCCAAGAGCAATTGGAGGCCAGCAGCCTGGGATCATTAAAGATCTCATGGCACTTCATGGCATTGGGGTGTAAGTTGGGCCTGACTCCAACTTTGGTCATAGCATCTCGCCTCCGCAAATGTCCGGAGCTGCTTTGGCCAAAGACAACGCTTCATTCTCCACCTAACTGCTGCTGCCTGGTGCTGTTCATTGCTCATTACCCCAAGAGGGACAGCCCTCCAGCAGCCACACCAGCCACTCCTGCCTTGCTCTCCCTTTGCAAGCACCCCAGTCCTGCATTTGTTATCTGCCTCTGGTGACCCCAGGGCCTGGCGACTCTTCAGTGCTACGAAGTTTGTGACTACCTGAGATGCACAGTGCTACACTAATTCCAGGATGCTCAGATCATCCCATGGTTGTTAACTCCAGCACTTTGCTGCAGCAACTTTTTTACTACCTTTACATAAATGTTGTCTCCCCCACCTCTTCCCTTATGTGTTTTCAGGTACTGATCACTGCCAACATACAGCTGTCAGAGGCAGTGCTGTGCCTTCGAGAGGCGCTCTGCAGTGCCCAAGCAGGCAGCTAACCTTGCCTCCTCTAGTCACAACTCATATTTATATGTCTATAATGAGAAGGAATAACAAGCTGCAGGTTGGTCTCCAAGCATATTTACTCACCTTGGAGGGAAGGTTTTAGGAATATTTAACTTTTCCATGCCTAGGTAGATGGGAGAACATAGTCATCAAAAGGTAGAGAGTTAGAAATGAGCAGGCTGAAAGCTCTGGAAAGCCTCTGGAAACAAAGTGAGGAGTATGGTTTATTTCTAATGCTGGACAAGGCAGTCGGAGCTGCTGACGGAATTTACAGAAACCACGGAAACACGCACATTAGTCTTCTGGATTGTCTTTAACAGGAACACAGCAGGGTCAGAAGATGATCCTGCTCTGAAATGGTATCCCCGTGACTGCTGCATCCACATGGCATAAAACGAGACTCCAGAGGTGCCAGAGCTCAAGCTGTGGGGCTCACGTTTTAGGAAAGCCAAAGACAGCGGGAAGCAGGTGTGCCAAGGATTGTTCTGGTGCTCATGAATGAAGCTGCCTGTAGAGAAGGGGAAGGGGAAGTGGTCTGAGAAGCCACATCACTTGTAAAGTGCTATCCAGCCCTTCAGGATCAACGTTTTACTAACCTGGGTCGAATTTTTACAGGGAGAAAGCACTTAGATTCCCTTGGTGCGACTTCCTGCAAACAGAACAAGCCAAAGTAATTCCTGCATCCCCTCACATCTGCTCTGGCTGGGCTTAAGTACCAATTTCCAGCTTTTTGTCTGTCAACCCAAATAGATCCAAGGGTCTTGTCTTTAAGGCATTCCCAGAAAATATCCAAGGAAAGCAAACTTTCCTTTATGTACTGCATAAGAGCCTGTGAAAGGCCTTAATTTTTTTAAGGACATCCAGATCAGTAAAGAGAGAAAATTACTGGGCTGGAGCTGATCTGAGGTCTACTGAGGAACTCCACTCCAAGCAGCAGCATAAACATCTTTGCTTTCCCCAGAGAAGCTGTTTTGGCCTTGATTCACACTCTTTTAATCCCACTGTGGGATTAAAGTTCAAGTTTCATCTACATCTCACACACATGCTGGAGGGAGCGTACTGCTGAGTGCTCATCAACACCAACAGTGAGCCAGAGATTGTAGGAAGAAAGGTATGAGGCTAAAACAGACAGGGGCCCAAACTTGACCAGACAAGATCACTCTTGATGGCATGAAACCCCTGCTGGGCTCAGCACAAACCTCTCATTAACACAGTTGCTCTGTGTTGCTGCCAGCTCCAGAAATGAATTGCAACCCAAGGTGAAGGGAGATGCTAAGCACCAGGGTGATGCTCTTGGAAGGAGGACAGCCCAACATGTGGAAAGAGGAGAAACCAGGCAAGGATGCCCTCAGAGGCAGTGGCAGAGGGAGTACCTGGACAGGAATGTCCCCACCTTCCACAACCTCCTGGGTGAGAGGATAGCAGAGACAGAGGCAGGGAGGATCTACAGGCCTGGGAGAGAGCACTTGGGAAGAGCAGCATATAGTACTGGAGTGCAGAGAAGGACCACAACTATTTCATGATGAAAGCCCAGTGCACAGGACCTCACAGAATACAGGGCCCCAGGTAAAGCAACAGCATCAGCAGTGGGAAAATAACTATGGGGTCTCTACTGCATGGGACCTGGTCATGAGCAGGTCTGGTTCTATTTAAAGCCTTTAGTTGACAATTGCATGGCTTGAAACCCATGTGGTTTTCACTATCTTACAAAGAACTCAGAATGAATCCAGGGAGGTTTAAGGAGCACAGCATGTTTACAGCTTGGAGGGATGGTGCTTGAGAGTAAGGCCCCCAGATGTGCTTGTCTTGCTACACGTGCCATCACCAACACTTTGGGTAAAGACATGGATCAGGTGTAAGCCATATGCAGGGTGCATCCAGCACCAGCTCTCTCCATCCAGCATTGCTTCTAGATTGCAAAACAAGTGGCAGGGACTCTCCAGGTCTGGAGTCACCGTCCCAAGGGTGGCTGTTGTGGAGCTACTCGTACAACCTCAGCAGCCCTTGATCACTCTGCATTGCACAGGGGATGGGGGCTTCCAAGGCAGCAGGTGGAGCTGCCCACCAAGGGGACCTGCTGGTGCTATGATGCACCAAGCCCCTGGCAGACCTAACAATGACATGAGCCAAAGCCATGCTCCTAACTCTGAAGCCCTCAGTAGCTGTGCAAGGCTGAGCACCCAGTCTGCCTCCCTCTTACCCACCATGTGAAACTGGGAGCCCAGCAGCAATGAGGGGAGCAGGACTCCCACCCTGCAGCCTAGGATGCAGAACGGCGAAAGGATTGGTGGGCACACGAAGGGGTCAGCAACTCTCCCAGGTGGAAAGAAGCTCAACATAGCCCCAGATCAGAGCAGATGAGAAGATATGTCCTCATACAGGTATCCTAAGCTGAAGTCCCACTGAACACACCCAACTAGGTCACGCTGCGCAGGGATGCCTTATTCCCAGACCTGCCACTGATGCCAAAACAAGCCTTGGGAAAACCGTCTGGTTTTCCTATCTGTCTCATACCAGTGGAATAGGTTAATTACTATATTTACCTTCCTAAGGGCCAAGCCAGATAGCTCACATCTTTCCTAGGAAAGAAAATGTTGCTGGGGACATTCCCAGGCACTGGGGTTTGATTGCCTGTAACACTGAGCTGCTATAGGGCTCATGGGCCACTTAGCACCTTCCAAAATAGTTCCCAGCCCAGCTCAGACTGGAGCAGACAAAGACCATTTCCAATAGTCTGATTCCCCTTTTTGGAGAGCTCAGGCCGCTGAATAGCCACAGTGCCAGAGAAAGCCTTAAGGTATAGCTCACTAGCGCAGAAATGGGCCTTTGGGATTGCCTTTCTGGCAAAATGCAGGGTGAGGCACTGGATCCACATCTCAGCCCCTGCCTCAAGTGCCAGGTACACCCTGAGGTCTCCAAACAGCACAGGCAGCAGTAAGCAACTGCAGACCAGGCTCACTCCTCACTCTGCTGCTAGGATGTACCATCCACACCCAGGTATAGTCCCTGGCACCTTGTGAGAGCTTGGTGGGCAGGAGGTGGGTGTTAGGCATTATTCACTTGCTTGCTCCGGTTCTGGGACAGACATCACCCTGACACCCCTCAGAACTAAAGCCATGTAGTTTCTCCCTACCTCTAGAAGTCTCATTCATGGCCCTGACTGCATGCTCCAGCACAACCTGCAGCTTGGGCAGAGGAGCTGAGCAAGCCACTCCTTTATCACCGGCTTTGCTGCAGCAGCCAAAGGCCAATACCATAAGGATCAGGTCCCCACTGTGCAAAGTGGTACTCAGGATGAGAAAAGACTGCAGAAGCTTGCAGGATTGTCTGTAACCAGAGCCAAACAACTTTAACAAGTGCTAGGGGGAAGGAAAACAAGAAAACAGTAGTAAGACTGGGGCTTCACATAGTTTCAACATGTGCACAGCCTCAGCGATGATCACATACTGTTTCTGAACCATTCAGTAGAACTATTTTTTTCACTACTTATTTTAACAGCAATCTATGCATCATCTTCCAACTTCATGCAGCACTCTGTGCTGCCAGATATGCTGGCTCCATTCAGGTCACTTTCAGTATCCTAACAGAAGGCCAGGGGGACCATTAGATCATCAGGTCTGCCTTTCTACTGCAGGACAGTGAACTTTATCCAACTGTGTATGAAATATTTGCAGTCAGACCCTATGAACAACATTAGCAAACGACTGCTGGCATCGATGAGCCACCGAAAATCCTCTGCCAAGACCACATCAGTGTTAACTGCCTCCACTCCTGAGCAGCAACATACACATACTGCAGCAAGAACCTACATTCCACAATGCCTGGGTAAAGCAGGACTAAATAGCCACAGGTGGTGTCTACAACAGCAATTAAACAAGAACTGGAGGGCAGAATACACAGAAAGAAGGTGGGAGGGAGAATGAAAGAGTGTGGGACTCCCATCGTGTTACCTGGGCAGCCTCCTATGCCCTGAAAATTATCCAGGCAGATACCAGAAATAGAGGCTTCCCCATACTGCTCCCCTGTTACCCCCCTTCCTCTGATTTTGCGTACATCACCTGAGGATCATCACTGAGACCCACCCTCCCAGCCACAGAGCAGAGGACAAGGGTGTCACATCCCAGGGAACACAGAGGTGGAGGGAGATACGTACAGTGTTCTCCCAGCAGGACTGGCCAGCCCTAACTAGGGATGTATCTGGCACACAAGTACAACCATAGCTGGTACACATTAGGGCATAGGAGCTCCATACCCCATGACACATGGAAGGAAAATCTTTCTAGTCATAAGGTGTTGAGAAACAGGTGCGTTAAGCAGAGCACAGCACAGCAGAGATGCTCCTGGGGCTGGATTGTTTTCCTCACTCAGAAGACAGTAATTTTCTGCAGTATTTGCTGTAGTGTCAGAAGTCACCACACAATGAGCCTCCAGAAGGAAACACTAAAACCCATCTCTCACAAGACTTGCGGTTGGACGCACTCATGGAAGTGTGCAAGCAAGTCCTATCTGCAACAAGATCAGAGGTGAGCAGGATGGCAGACACATCCAAACAGTCCCCAGGAAAGAAACTCAATCTTGGGTATGCCACTATCAAACAAAGAGAAAAAATAATTATCCAGAAAAGGATGCAGTGCTGATAAATGGGGTTTTCATCTCCAGGACTGTGCAGGCACCCTGGAAGTACCAGTAGAGAGGGCTGATCAGGGAATCAGGAAGGGCAACCCATGCAGGAGTTGAGACTTTAAGCCAAAGTAACTGTATAAATAAATAGCACCAGGGTTTAATGCAGCCTGAAAAGCTACCCGAGTAAGGGAAAATGAAGGTTGTTATACTAGAGAGTAGTAGTAGTTCAGTGTAAATAGCAGAACAGAAAATATCCCACCTGGCAGAAAAATGAAACATCATGAAATGAAGTTTTTTAGGGGCCCTGAGTTTCCTGGATGGAAATGTGTCCGGTGTAGCAAGGGGCGTAAGAAGATGGATGAGGTGGAAGGACAGAGTCTCACTGAATGGATGGAGGCAGCAGCAGCTAGCTTTCCATGAGGACTAATGCCATGTGGTTACTCACGGACAATTATTGCAGCTAGGTTTTCTCATACACTCCAAAGACAGTAGGTCATAGAAAAGTTTAAAAGTGCCGATTTGGACTCCAGGAGAGATGGAAAGCCACTGATGACAAGCCATTATATGCACTTTCCAGAGTTCAAGTTCGTGGGGATTGGAGCAAGCTCCGTATTCCCCAGCCCTCATCTTCCAGGGCAGAGCAGAGGCAGAGCGCAGCACAGCCTGTGTGGGGAACACAGCACCGAGGCACAGCTCTCCTGCCTCTAAGCTTGAAGCAACAGCATTGTCTGATACCCCAGGAAGCTGAATTGCACTGATAACGGGTCAACAGCTGGACCAACCATTGATTACACCGTTGATTAAGGGCTGAAAGAAAGCTACTTGCAAAGAGGTTCAGCACTCTTCTGAAAAGAGCGTGAGCCTTGGGGCTGCCCGTCCCTTCTGACAGTAGTACAGGATGGCTGTTGACACTGGAGGCAGCTGCAGCCAGAAAACCTAGTGGAGACCATTCAGAGTAGTCATAGAAGGAAACGGGCTACATCACTCACAACTCAATTCCAACTGAACTGCCTTGTGATCCCAAAGCAATGCTGACAATGCTCTGACTGCAGAAAGGGTAAAATCCTTCTGAGTCCAAAAAAGCCCAAATCTGACTGAGCAGGGCTGGATCTTCCCAAGACTCTCACTCTGAGCAGCTGACAAACCCAGGCTAATGGACTGTGTAAGCTCAAATCTGCTCGAAACCTACCTGCCACTGGCTATCTGTTGGTGATGAATAGTTCATGTATCAAACATAATGGAAGAAAAGCAAGTTTGGTGCTTCTGTGGATTTGCCACACAGAGTGGCACAGGGAACGTCTCTATCTTGAAATTTTGCAAGAAGGTGATTACGGGAGAGAGAAACCTCAGAGTCGGAGCTGCATTTTGTACTGTAGTGAAGCTCCCCACCCAATGCTAGCAGAGGGCATTTCTGACAACGTCAGAGAGCAGTAAGCCCAGGGCCTGCCCTCAGTATCCCACCAGAAGGGCTCACAGGGAGAGTGGACACACATCCGGCACACTGTGGGTCACACTGCCTGCACCATGGCTTTGGTGGCCCTTCCCAGCTGTCAAAGGAGCTCATCACAAGGGGCATCACCCGCGGCAGAGCAGAGAGGGCACTACCCCCCAGAGGAGGCGACATGGGGCCGAAGGGTACGTCAGACTGCACCAGACATCCCGCTCGCAGGCTGCCCTCGCAGCAGCTGGTCTTGCCATACGATCTCCCCTCCACCTCCAGAGCCAGAGGCCGGAGCTGGAAGCGGTCCTGCCAGGCAAGTCGTAGGAAGCCTCCCCCTGCCGAGCCAGCTGCAGCCATGGGAAGCGGCCGCAGGGAGTGCGTGCGAGGGGCCCGCAATGGGAGGAAAGCGCCAAGAGGCGAAGGTACCCGCACAGCGCGGAGCGGAGGCGCCGCGCTCCGTCCCGCAGCCCCCGGCGAGGCCGCTGCGGCCTCTCCCACCTCCCGCGGCCCCGCATCC
>JAOEHY010030071.1:0-13535 GCA_025447955.1 Psilopsiagon aurifrons | reverse complement strand
ATTGTGATTTCATGATTAAAATCCATAATTCTAGCCACAATAAAATCAGGTGAGATTTGGAATTCTCCAAGACTGCTGGGATAAATTAGTTGTGAGTTATAACTCCTGTTCAATGTCCTGTGCTAAAATCCTAAAGTACAACTGTACCATCTGGCGTGTAACAAGTTAGTTTGATAATGATTAGTAAAGGAGGTATACAGAGACCTGTGCTGTCACAAGCAGTAGAGCATGTTGATCAGTATGAAAACAAAGCAAGTTCCATTGCTGATACATTTAAAGGTAATTAAGATACACAAACAGGGATGATTGTTTCTTTTCAGTAGCTTTTTCACTCCTTGTAATTGCTGTACACATTTACATCTGCATGAAATTCTACACACTTTTACTATTTGGTCACCAGTAAAAAGAGAATGTTCCTTAGCTTTGGTCTTCACTTTGAATGAGATCTCAGCTTGTAGTCATTGCAATAACAAAATGCTCATATGAGGAGAGGAAGACTAATGAGATACTGGTTTGACACATATTTCCTAAGTACAAGTGTAATGCTCTAACGTGACTATTCTAACATCCTAAAAAACCACTAGAACGGAAATGCAGAAACCTTTTCCATACAGGGCATTTGTTCAGCTTGGCAGAACACAGGAGCAGTTAGCTCCAGGCAGCTGCAACAAGAGAACTCGCCACAGCTTTTGTCATGTTCCTATAGAGAGAACTGTCCCTTCCTTACTATCTGCTGTAGCTAATGATGAAAAATGCCACCGTTCACAACTTCACCTTTTCTTCCCCCAACCAAATGGCTGAATTCTGCAGCAAGAATAATTCATTGTGACAGCTTATCTTTTTGCCCAGTGGGGGTCTTCACTGAAGTGTGGCTATGAAAGCAATTTCCATGTTGATGATGACTGAAGCCTTTATGATTCAGAACTAAACAAGTTACAAAAGGCAGGAGGATACTAGTATCACAGTCACAAATATCTTCCTTCCCATTTCAAAGGAAATGAAATTAAGCTAATATATAGTACACATGGTACTTGTATCCTTTAAAAGAAAGACAGAAAAGATTTTATATATAGTGGCATATGGTAACAGCAGTGCTTGTAAACTCTTATTTGCAGATGTTCATAAGAAAGCCACAAAAACAGTCAGATCTAAAGCTTGGCATTATTACTTCTTAATCAAATGGTTTGCTTCAAAGTGCAGATTACAAAGAAAAAAATTAGACCGTGGTAAAATAACAAACTGGATTACATCTCAATCCTTAAAAAAACCCCAAACAACCCTAAGAAAATTCTCTGGATATTATCCTAATTCCCTTTGATTGTTGCAGAATAACAGTTGTTACTCTGTAACACAGACTTCCAGTGCCTAGGAAGCATAAATATAAGATATATCATTTCGTTTCGCATAATCAGGATGATCTAAGTGTCCAAGGTGGCAGAAAAAAGAGTGAGACTACATTTCCTTAGATAAAGAAAGCATATATGCAGAAACATACATAAACAACTGTTATTTATATTAAAATGTATTATGAACACAAATTTTATAAGGTATATAAAATAAGTCCAGTATATAAAGCATAATATTTTAACACAGTAAAATGTATTTCATATAATTCCATATATGGCATATGGTATTGCATTATAATGAATAACAATATATGTTATACCTTATAAAAAGAAATACCATATGAATAGTAACTTCTATATGAAGTTCAATTCAAAAGTAAGCTGCCTGACATACAGGAAGCTTTAAGTCCTATTTTCCAATAGTGCATTGTAAACCTGATTCTAGTTAACTTACATTCTAAGTTAATTGCAACTTCATTGTATTGCATTGTAAAAGACTAATTCTGATTACTTTCACTATGATGATGGAATTATTTCTAATAGATGCTGGCACAAACAAGATCAATACAAACTGTCACATAAACTTAGATTTATCCACTGGGGAAAAAGCAGGGACTTAACTAGATATATCTTCCCATCCTTTCTTGCAAGTCCATTTACATTTCCAAAACCAGCTATTCAAAATAAAAGTGATCAATTCAAACTCTGAAATACTAACTCATGAGACCTTTCTAAATTCAACTGTATGTGCGGAGATAGAATAAACTTCTTCGCTAGGACAGCAGCTCTTCAATTCTTCTTTTCAGTATAACTTCAGCCCTCAACAGGTCCATGAGAAGCAACAATCTAAAGCAGACATGCATGCCAGGACAATGACTCATTGGCACACCACATGCTCCTTCAACACTGATATTGCTAAAATGGAATACTGGGTCTGGCTGGGATGAAGTTTCCAGTTTATTATGTTCACAGCAGCCTGTGTGGTGCTGTTCTTCAGTTCGGGTAAACCAGTGTTTATAACACACCACTGTTTTGGATCCTGCTGAACAGAGCTTGCACAGCACCAGGGATTTTGCTCCATGCTCTCCCCATAAAGGCCAGAAGGAAGGGGGTGGGTGAGAGGTTAGAAGGGGACAGAGCTGGGATAGTTGACCCAAACTGACCATAGCAGTATCCCATACTATGCAGTGTCATGCTCAGCAATAAAATCTCAGGGAATGGAGGAGGAAGGGGTGGGGATGTTTCTCTTTCCAAACACGCATTACATTTGCTGAGACCCCATTTTCCTGGAAGCAGCTGGACAACTGCCTGCTGGTGTAGTAGTGAATGAATTCCTCTTCTCACTTGCCTGCATGTGCAGTATTTTGCATTTCTTATTAAACTGCCATTCTTATTAAACTACCATCTTAATCCATGAGCCTTTTCACTTCTATTCCCCCCCTCCTCCCTACACCATCTCCTGGAAGAAAGGAGTGAAAAAATGGTAGGGCAGGAGTTTGGCTGCTGGCCACAGTCAGCTCACCACAACTTGTTTAGTGCAAACTGATGTCTACATTTCAGGAAGAGAAGGTATTTTGTAAGACCAAAGCAGTACGCTGCATTTCATTTTTCCCTCAGTAGCATTAATCTCTTTGAGATCCTCTTACCTTCAGTAGGAAATCAAAAGCACACACATTTGTTCACCTTAACTATGCCACTCTTTGCTAATACCCCAGAGTCATTCAGCCTGTGGAATCCCCATTCTTGAACGTTCTCAAAGCTCTACTGACTGTGGCCCTGAGCAACCTGACACAGCTTTCAAGTTGGCCCTGCCTTTGGGCAGGGCTCAGACCACATGAACTCCAGTGGTGCCTTCTTACCTGAATCCTTGTAGGGTTCTACGATCTTGTAATTTCTGCTTCTTTCTAAATTCTAAAAAGCCATTTTCATCTTTCCAGCAAATTTGTAATGAATTTAATATGCAGGCAATTCTCATGAGCCAAGCTGCCTGCATTCAGGAGTTGGGCTACTTGTTCTTTCCTGCCTTTCTTCATGTTTTCTTTTTTGCCAACAAAGAAGAAACTATTATTCAGGAGGAAGATAAATTACCGCAGGTAAGTGCTTGAAAAGTTAGGGATCAAAGCAAAAGCCTGCCATAATTCTGAACTACTCAGTTTGGGAAAAAGAAAACCAACCCAACCAGCAGGCACTATTTTAACCAAATTTAAACATTGTTTACATACACAGTTGTGCGAGCATGTGGACCTATTTTAGTACTCTGAGGAATTCAGTGAAGCCAGAAGGCACTGATGCCACAGTACATTCTCAAATCATGCAGGACGAAGAATCACAGAGGCATAGAATGGTTTGGTTTGGAAGGGACCTTAAGATCATCCAGTTCCAATCCCTTGCCATGGGCAGGGACACTTCACGCTAGACCGTGTCATCCAAGGCTCTGTCCAACCTGTCCCTGCACACTGTCAGGGATGGAGCATTAACGACTTGCTTGGGCAACATGCATCAGTGCATCAGAGTATCAGCAATGTCTCCACAACTTACCTATCAATAATGGCACACATGTCAATGGTGACATTGGCAAAGCTTCCCAGTTGGCCTTGCTCCACTGCGTGTAAATCCACCAGCTGATCATCCACATGAATAAACTGCATGCACCCTTGAAATGAATGCTGGAATAGCGAGTGATCCGAGTCATTCATCTGTACAGGAAACCCTGTAAAGCAGCAGGATAAAGAGCATTATTCACTTCATGTACTATTACTCAAGCCAGTACTTTTTCCACAGGAAAGACATGTTTTATAGATGGGGAAAGAAAAAGACAAGGTGGGAAGGAAATATTATACAGTTATTGGATTACATTGTAAGGTTATTGATTTAAGTCATTGGGAAGTACCTGCAAGAATTCATAGAGTACAGTTGATTATTCTTTCATTAGTTTTTCTACAGGATGGAAATCTTCTGCTACCCTTCTCCTCCCCCAGCCCTCTATTGCTGTTTCTCATTACTTCCCTCTTCATACAAAGATTAAGGGAATAGGAAAAATATCCATCTTGCTGTACTTTAGGAATCACATTCCCACTTCTTGGATTTTTCTGAGCAAAATGTATTACATGTGTTCCATTAAATGAATTTCCAGAATGGTTTCTCTAGAACTAGCCCTCCTGGGCAATGATTATGTGTGTTGGAAACTTTCTGCAAACTTGAAAGTAGCCCCAAAATCTAATGTCCTGACCCACTTCCGAGGAACGTGACAACATTCTGTAGGACTTCCATTTTTGCTCTCAATACATTCATTTATCTGTCTTTGTGAAGGTGTTTTATAAGAGATGAGATTGAATTAGTGTCTTGACTCATGTTAAAAGGCAGGAATGCAGAGGATGTTTGTACGTAGTTCATTTAACTGAATGCCCTTTGGAAGTGAATGTGCTGATTTACTTGTGAAAAATGTCCTGCATAAGACAGGATCTCCTGGGTAAGTGGAGAGCCTCATTCACTGCTCATAAATCTTAAGCAAGATATAACTCCCTGAAAAAGCTTCAGGAAAAGAATTCAGACAGGATCTGTTGAAGCTGAGAACAGGAAGAAAGGGAGAGCAGCCAGCACTTTACTGGCAATGAACGGAAAAGTGTGAAAAAATGCATAATGGATTTACAGATTCCAGCTAGGAAGATGACTAGCCCTGCAGTTCTTGACTGACACATTGGTTTTGATGGCTAAGACAGCTCCCATTCCTTCTCTCATTTCCTACCCAACTTGCTGATCTCCAATGCCTTCCATGCTTCTTCAGTAAATGGAAAAAGCTATTCAAGGAGACAGGAGAATAATGGATTATCAAACTAATATTGTTCGAACAGCAGCAGGAAAAAGAATAAAAGTCATTCTAAATTCTGTTCCTGAATACAGTTTATCATGTGACACACAAATGGGTTGGCTAAAAGAGAGGTCAGTGAACAGAGGGCAGAAACAAGCAACTGGTGCTTGAGGACAGATGCTGCTTCATATGGCACCTATTGATGAAACAAAACCCAGATACATATAGGTCTTCCCCAAAATTTAATTAAGACCCATTTTAACTGAAAGGTTTTGGCAGAACATTCATGGTCAAAGGCTTGTCTTGAAGTCATATCATCTCTGGAGACAATGCAAGGAGCTATAAACTGTTATGAGAAAGATTATTTACACTAATACACACCAAATAGAAGAGGAAAAACTCCAAAGCATTTCCCAGTTGCCTAACTAGTGCACAGAAACCTCATCAGAACAACTGCCCCCCAACAAACTTGTGCTAATCCCAGACTGAGGGTTGTTATTTTTGGATTGGAAGGAAAGTCAAGCCATAGGAACAGGACTTATGTTCTCTTCCCAGTATGTGCACTGGCTAGCAACTTATGTGAAGAAGAGAGGACAGGGCTTTCAAAAACTCACTTCCTACTTGTTTTAACTTGCTCTTTCCAGTGACTGACTAAACTGATTCACAGCTGAGGCTTTTCAGTAGACAACAGTACAGAGCGACTGAAAGTGCAGTTCTTTGTTGTTTAGTGGATACAAGCACAATATACATGTAAACCCAGCAAAGCCAAGTACATTATATGGCTGTATTTGAATATAATAAAAGATTATCCATCATCTTTCAAGCACTAACTGAAATATAAGATGAAAACCTGGAGACAAAATTAAATTTCCACATCAAAAGAGTACGAACCAAGTAACCAAGCCACAAATTAGATTCAGCAATATATACCAACAAGTTACTACCAACATTTGATAGCATTTGAGAACTAACCACAGAGGCATTTAAATACATGATTCTCAGCTTCACTGCATCTGAAGTATCACTACATTCTAATGAGCACACAGTTATTATTGGTCTCTGCTGCTGTCTGATCCTGCACACAGAGAAGTAGAAGCTGGGGCCCTCAGCCTGAGCAGAGACCCCAGGTCCCTGGTCCCCAGGCTGGGCTCCACTGGCTGGGGTAGGAGGGAGTTGTAGGCTGGAGTGGCTGAAGTAGGCGGCCGCTCCTAACCTAACTATGTAAATCAAGGAGTGGAAGAACTGTGAGGTTTTTGAGCCACCTGATTCTCACAAACCAGCCTTCTCTAGCACTGTTTTGTTTTCTGCTTTAAAATTGCAGTCATAGCTTAGACAAGCCTTTTGGAATGCAGTTAAAAGCATACCGTTCTGTAAAGAATTTTGTATGTGGGAAAGCAACTAGATAACCCTTGTATTAATACGTATGCTGTTTGTTAACTATTTTAGGTATACAGCCAAATGCCCATTAATTTTGGCGGGAACTGGACATTTTGGATGATTCAGTTTGAATCATCTGGGGCAGAGCTTTTGCCTCAAATATAAGCCTGGTCATGACCAGCTTGTGATTGTTATTTCAATACACATGATAATGCCTTCCCCTTCCACATGTCCATTACTGAGACACGATTCACTTCCTCATCCTTCCTACAGTGAATGAAATTAAATGAAGTTCTAGAACCAAGGCTGACTGTAATGCTGTCACTAGAAAGGCTAAATGGTGGCTGAACAATTTGACCAGCACTGTATTGGTCTCCTTGCTGACAAGAAAATATGTACCTTTCCAAAAGGCACATTAAATGCAGTTTGGACAGTTTAAAACCATGTTCGCGCTTATGAATACAAACGCACCTTAAAGCTAGGTAAACTCCCTTATCCTGCAATTTCTACATCTTTCTGAGTTTGCCCCTGCAAAATCTGCATCTGACCATTTTATTTTTCACATTTTAAGCCCACAAAGAACTGGATTATCCTGCAAAGGTCAGACATGGACTGAAGATGAATTTAACTGAGTTACAGAAATTTTGTTTCCAGAACTTGATTCTGACCTGCCGAACACAGAACAGCCTGAATTCCAGATCCAACTCCTGATCTTAATTCAAACTTGGAAGGAAGATTAGAAGTTACATAGTTTTGATTCATGGTATTTTCTTTGTTAGAAGTCACTTTAATAAACATAATAATTTATAAGAGTTATAAGAAAATATCTATGAATAAACCCAGTATTTCTTTGCCAATGTCAAGATCTGTTATGCCTGTCTTCCAATAACCTGAGTAAGGTTCTCTCAAAGACAGCGTAAGAAAGGAAGTCAAAAGAAGAATATGTTTAGGTGCGTGGAATTGTAACAGAAGTACATACAGTCAGAGCATGTCATTAAACATCTGATGCACTACTTATTTATGAGATCTTACCAGAGAATAAAATATCATACTAGACCCTGAATATACAACTAGAGGTTATTTTGTATCCTTATGTGAAACAGATTTTCTTTGAAGCACAGTACAAATTATCCTGTGACAGGAAGACATTTTTTCTCCATAGCTTGTGACAACACCTCATTATAGTTTTATTTTTGCCTTTTATTTGTAAGTCAATGATGGGCTGTATGTATTTATATTTGTATGTGTATATATACAAGGGGGGGGAACTAGTAATCAACAGAAGCAGTGACTGATCTCACATCTGCCACTGATTTTTATCTGCATGGTATTTCAAGTATACATCCTGGATCCTTGCAGAATGAGAGGAAGGAAACAAATTCTTTATTTGTCAGGATAAATGGCAGCACAGAACCATTCAAGGTCAAGCTATCTTCAGATTTTCTATAGCTGTCATACATAATTCAAACGTGTTATACTGAACTCACAGAACTTAAATTCAGTGCAAACCAATTTACTTAGATTGAAAATAATACCTCGCAATTATGTTAATAAACAGAAAAAGACACTAAAAGAAAAGTTCAATACACCTACCCACATCCACTGTAGTATTTTTATGCTTGCTTCAGTCAGATAAGCATGGGGCCCTTACTGTGAAGTGGAACAGAGGCAATTACTTTGGAAAACTAGAAGTTTCCTGCTCCAAGAGCATGAAATAAACTTCAGAGTCTCCCAGCTCAGTGGACTGCAGAAACAGAAACCAGAATGGGAACTACAATTTTTCTGTGTGTTTTTGCAGAGAAAGGCACTAATTTCTTGAATGAGTCATTCTCTAAGAAATTAGTCTTTTGCCTTCATTGCTTCATTTCAGAAACACAGAGGTTGAATAGCATGGTAGGGTATTTCATCCCAACAAATGTGAATTACCAACCTAAAAAACCCAAATGGCTCCATATACAGAGAGAAAAGCACACTCTCCTAATGCTAGAGCGTAGAACAAGAGGATGTAGTGTTTCCAGCACTCGTGGGGGACACACAAGTCCTCCAAGTAAGCCAGGCTACCCTTAACGAAGCCTTCAGTGAAGTCTGCAGAATCTTCTCTGTACATGCCGTTCGTATTGTGATGAAAAACTTTAACCGGATCTCACAAGATTTGGCAGCATTTTCTACCAGTCCTGCAACTCCTGATTCATTCTGTCTTCTCTGGAGATCTGGTCTTCAGCCAGACCTTCTTCTCTGAAAGCACTTTATCACCAGCTGCCTGCTTATTAATTGAAGCCAGTTCTGGAAAAGCACTGAGAATTTTCAATCTCTCTGTATACTATCATTCCTTAACCTCAGTTAGATTTAACTTGAGTGTACTGACACTAATTGAGTACCCACCAGCTCTTGATGGGATTGAATTCTTTAAAACATAGGTCCTAAGACCTCCCTACCTGAGGTGCAAAGAACGCCAATACAGTACTACAGCTCTTTGAGAAATTCACTGACACAGGAAATATACGTTTCTTTTCACAAAATAATAGCAAAACTGGATCCTCTTGTATCTTGATGTTTAAAAAATGGAAGAAGAGCAAGATTTAATTGATTTTCTTGCAAATAAATACACTCCAAAATCATTAATTGGAGAAGAACTGATATGAATGGTTGGTAATTCATGCTATAAAAGAAGCTTATTTTATGCTGAAGTGAAAGTAGCAACTCTGCTTGATGGAAAGTGAGCCTTATACAAACCAGTGCTCTTTTAAGGAAAGTCCACTTTTAAAGTGGCTTCAGGTTGCTTATTTTGCTTTTGCTTCACAAAAACATCTCCAATTCCTGCCTACTTCAGTGGAATTTGACAGTAGCCAGCCACTTGAGACATAAATGAAGAGGCCCCAGGAAAAGTAAAATAAAAGGCAAACTACTAAAATAAGAGAGAACATTTTAGATACATTTTAATCATCTACTTAAAAACTGGCAGTGATCAAAACAAATCAGGACACTGAGGTTGTACTGAAACCATAAACTATGCTATAAGCAAGAACTCTGTTTTAAAATACATTCAGAAGCTGTCCTGATCTTCCTGCTTACACAAAATTCTCCTTCATATAACTGGAAACGAGCAACGACAAGAAGGTTCAATCATCACTTTCTGACATGGAGAGAAGCAGTAAGAATGATCATTATTACCAGGCTTGGCTAATTTAAATCAATCTAACACTTCACTGCAATTTCTATCTTACTTTATTGTTACAGGACTTAGCTGTGAAAAATTACATTAGGCTCATTAAAAGCTCTTTTGAAAGTGCTTTAAGATGCATGCTAGTGAATGCAGCCTTAAGTTCCAGCATACCAACTACTTCTAGTTGGTTATCATCTCCAAATTGCTGAGCGTGCAACTACGAATCATTCAATCCTGTTACCCAGGTTGTTCATAAAAACATCAAACAGTACCAGTCCCAGCACCAGTCCCCAAAGAACACCACTAGTAACTGGTCACCACTTAGAGTTTGTGCTATTCATCACCACCATATGAGCCTGGTATCCAGTCAATGTTCTCCCACCATTAGTCCATCTATCCAATCCATATTTCAATGTTATAAAGGTACTATTCACGCTGTGTTGAAAGCCTTTCTAAGATCAAGGTATACAACATTCACTTTGCTCACTGTTCTCTCATCCATGGAGCCAATCACAGAGGCCACCCTCAGGTATCTACCAAAATCAGTGTAACACTCCAAAGATCACTGACTGCAACCTTGCAATGACATTGCCTGCTTCTATCAGCACTCCAGCATCCATTTGTTGCTGATACACTTACTGAAGCCTCTCTTGCCACCTATCATATCTCTGGCTAGCTTCAGCTTCAGCTGAGGTTTTGCTTTCCCAGTTCAAACCATGCATGCCTGGGCAATGACTCTATATTCCTCTTTGCTAGCCATCCCTGCCTCTGCCTGGTGTGCTGATTCCTTTTTGATTTTGAATTCAGCCCTGTGTTCCCTTTTTCCTACAGCTAGGAGAGTTTCATTTAAACAATATAAATTCTTGAGATGCATCTGTTAAAATATACAAAATCCCCAGTTTTCTTTCACTTTGACAATATTGATGACATTAAATTCCAGACATACACACACACACTAGTGTCTACTGGGAAAGAAAAGGAAAATCAATTGTAATGTAAATTGCCCTATGCCCACTTCATTCTTATTATGTCCTTTGCAGGCTGTGAAGAGTGAGACTTCAGGGGATTTTTGATAACTGCCAAATGCTGAAAACATTTTTGCATTTAGGGATTTTTCTACAGACTTGAAACTCAAAACAGCATAATGCCTTGGTAGATAAAGGAGTATGGAATATATCTATGGGAAGAGGCTAAGAAAGGGAGGGATAAAAGAAGAAGAAAATTACATCTAACCTCTGTGTCTCCTACTCCTGTTGCTTTTTGTCTCTCAGTCACAAAACCAAAGTAATATTTGCTTTGAGCCAGTGAGAAAAAAAGGGGCAGCAACTTAGTTGAGGACCTAATCTGCAGACATCATTATTCAGCTTGCAAAACAGGGATGCCTTTTTCCAACCCTCTTCCTTTCCTCTCTGCTGTGGGGAGCCATGCTGTGCAAACAGATGCTCCATGGCAGCTTTACCTTGTGCTGGACTATCCTTTCATTCTCTGGGGTGAACAGACTTCCTGGCTACAGGGAAGAGAATGGATTCCCTCAGTGGACATTTGCTGAAATTGAAGTGGGGGATGCAAGAACTGTGGATAATATTTTCTTTCTTGTCTGTGAATCATAGAATCACAGAATGGTTTGGGGTGGAAAGGACCTTAAGATCATCCAGTTCCAACCCCCCTGCCACGGGCAAGGATGCTTCACACTAGGCTGCTGCCAAAGGCTCTGCCCTTGAGCACTGCAAGGGATGGAGCATTCATCACTTCTCTGGGCAACCTTTGCCAGTGTCTCACCACCCTCACAGGGAAGAACTTCTTCCTTAGATCTAACCTGAACTTTCCCTGTTTGAGTTTGAACCCATTACCCCTTGTCCTATCACTACAGTCCCTGATGAAGAGTCTCTGTCCAGCATCCTTATAGGCCCCCTACAGATACAGGCATTTTCAGGAAGCTCTGCAATGAAGGATTCACCTTTAGCTGAACTCTGCTAAAAGGCAGAGTGCAGAGTTTAAGTGAGAGTTGCACTGTCCAAGATCAGGGTGACTTTGCTGCGATTTGGAACTTTGGGATATTTTTGCAGGAAAGCTAAGAGAAAGACAATGACCAAAGGTTATTACAGAGATGCTGGAATTTGAGAATTTGGGATAAGCCAGAAATGAATGGCTATGGAAGAGGGACCAAAATATTTCAGAAGCAATTAAACAAAACCAAATTAAAGAGCTGAGAACAAGGAGGCTTACATGGCTATTAAGAATCACTGACTTGTTCACTGATTGAGCACACCCATGTGATTCATAATGTATCTTAGTGAAATAACACTTAAAGATTTGCTAGCTTTGAAAGAGACTAAGATAAACACAGTGATTTTCTCTGATTATGGCTTGGAGCTTCTGAATTGTTTGAAGTGAAAGACCTGCTTTCTGTATTTTGTATACAAAGCAATCCAAACAGCAACTGTGTGTAATCAGATAAGCACAAAGAGAAAGAAAACATGACACTAAGCACCTTTTGGTAAGCTAGTAAAGAAGCTTAGAGAATCTAAACTACTCCATTGCCTTCATGTAGGGTTTCATGTGGCCAAAATCATAGATGTCACTGAAAAAAAAAGGAATGTTTTTACATTTTGCAGATTAAGCCCACAAGTCCTTATTTAAGAAAGCATGTAAACACACATGTAAACTCCCACAAGTCCTAGTATGCAGAAGATGAACAGAAAAGGCTTACTCTCTCAAACGGTTTATCTTCCTATCTTGTAGGTATCATGTCTTGATAATATGACTTTAAACTGCACAGGCAACAGAGCACAGGAGACCAGTTGTTACATCTTGCCTGACTTTATTATTAGCGAACTTTGTCTACCTTGATGCTAAGTAGTGAAGCCGTCATTGCAGATGTGACGGGGAACTGGCTATAAACATAATGACACAACACTGAAACAGATGATTCGGACAGGTTACAAATGATGGCGTATACAATTTCTAGACTCTGCCTGATCACATTTTGCGAGTTCTAATTTCTTTGGGCCTGCTTTTTTTCCTTTTACCTTTAGATTTTTTTTGCAAGAAATACTGAGAGATTTTGAAATGTGAGAAATTGGAAATTCCCAGCATTCCTCAGACACTAAAAAAACAAGGCTTTCTTTTGCTGCAGTCAGAGATTGCTGTGAAACAAGTTTGTTATCCCAACAGCCATATAGCACTGCTACATACAGAAACATGTATTTGCAGTCATAGCCAGATTCTATTCCTGTATGCCTACCTATGGTGTATTTAGTTTCCATGTTGGTGATTTGGAAAAGTCAACACTCACAGAGCTGCAATTTGGGGATAAGAATGCTTGGGGCACATTTGTAACCAGGAATATTTTGGTAAATTTTGATGTTCATTGTAATGTTCATAAAAGGAAAGAATGAATTAAAGTCCAGTTCTAATCTTGGAGACAAGCACAGGAGTATTTGTACTCAATTTCTCTCCAGATGTGTGCATGTTAGGAGTAAAAAGGAGAGAAAAAGTGAAAGGGAGAAAGCAGAACATTGTTGTCATCAAGCAACTATATATTCAGCAGTCATTAGCAAGATTGTAACCATGCAAGTGCATCTGAGGAAAATACATCTTGAGAAGAAACCTGATTTGACAATCATTGCTGCTTAATGTTGAAATCCAAAGACACTTACACACAAGAAAGACATGTTAGCAGGGGCCTATATTTAAGACAACAATGACAGAGGCAGTGTCGTGGTTTAAGCTGTAAATCAGCCACCCAGTTCTCTCACTCACTCCCTCCTTTTTCTTCCCTCTGCTCCTGGAGGGATGGGAAGGAGAATCGAAAGAATGCAACTCCCACAGGTTGAGATAA
>JAOEHY010030069.1:0-12670 GCA_025447955.1 Psilopsiagon aurifrons | reverse complement strand
AAGGCTCAGTGCCATGGGTCAGTGGTGGCCTTGGCAGTGCTGGGAACGGTTGGAGTGGATGAGCATAAAGGGCTTTTTCAACCTGGTTGATTCTGTGATTATATGGCAATAAGAAATCTCCTCCACAAGGTAAAGGAACAGTTGTAGGTTGTATGTATATTGGAGAAAGTCCTTTAATAGTACTGTAGCCCTCCCCATGAAGCTCTCTGCTTGAGATCTTTGTTAGGTGCGACAGCTTTTGGAGCCCCTTCCTCACCCTCATGTGTGTTGATGCTCTCCTCCTGTGGATGTATTCCTAGGGGAATTTTGGAATGCTTCAGCACTGTGCTGGGGTCAGTCACTGTATGCTTGCTGTCAGCCTTGATGTTGGGGAGTCCTGGCTCCCGTATAGTGCAGCGCAATACACATGACCTGTATTCTTTTTTTAAGAGAAATCTTTTCAGTAATACTATTTCTTTTCTCAGTAAATGTACTATTATGTCACATTTCAGTATCAATATTCAATGACAGCTCTACAGTTCAGTATTCCTCTAACTTCTGAGATGCCTGTCTTTCAGTGTGGCTTGCATCGGTGCTGAGAAAACCCCAGCCACAAACACACTCCCCAACAACCCCACCACTCTAAAGGGAAAGTTGTGCAGCCTCCACTTAAGTTAAGGACCATGAGGTTTGACCAAGAGCATCTCCCATATGGAGGCAGGCCAGGTTGGATGGGGCTTGGAGCAAGCTGTTCTAGTGGAAGGTGTCCCTGCCCTGGCAGGGTTTGGAACTGGATGAGCTTAAGTTCCTTTCCCACCCAGACCAGTCTGGGTTTCTATAACAGTGGTGTTTCCTTAACATGATGTGCTGTTGGAGCTGAGTGGAGGCAGAGGAATGAGGACAAGATTTGGCATCCCTGAGCCCTTCAGGCCATGCAGTGGTAACGCCAGCCTTTGCTCCCTGAGTGCCACCACGCTTCCTTAATGGGAATGTTCTTCATCATGGGAGAGGCTGTTTGAAGACTTGTGCCTCTGCCCTACTGTGCCTCATGTCGAGCTGTGTTGGAGCTCGGGGGGGACCTTGAGCTGCTTTCTCTGGTAGGAGAGGCTGTAGCACTGCCTGCTCTGGTTTAGCTGGTACTGTGTGAGCTGCTTTTGCTCGTGACTCACTGAGCACGTTTATGATGTTTCTCACCTTTTGTTTCTGCTACAGTTGGGTTTATCTCTTGTTTAATAGTGTGTTTAAATCAACTCGGAGCCCCCCTTGCTCCTCTTCTTCAGCCCCGAGTTAAGTTTGCTGCTGTCTGTGGTGTTGAGGACTGTTAGAAATGGCATTGTCGGTTGCATTTTTCAGCCAGTGCTGTGTGTTTGTGGTGGTCTTGGCAGTGCTTGGGGTAATGGTTGGAGCTGATGATCTTAAAGGTCTTTTCTAACCTGATCGGTTCCGTGATTCAGAAAGAAGTTCACAGTCAGAACTAAAAATACCTGAGGTTCGAGGCATTACTTTTCAACCCTCTTCTCACGTTGCTTGTAGCCACAGTTCCTTGGGCAGTTCCCAAGGATGTGGTGATGGGGCGATCAGCATCCATCCTACTCCGTTCCAGGTTACTTTTCCACTCACATCTCTTGAGTAGATACTGCAGAGAGGCTCAAACCTGCTGCAAGTGAAAAGTGAACAGAAGGGAAACCACAAGTGTCTCAGCACCACCGTCTTCTTTCCAGAATCCTGAAATAAATCAGGTAACACTGCTCTGAAAATTGCTTGCTTGCTAATTATTGAAAAAGCATTACCTTGTCTTTGTGTCTGTAATTAGCACTTCTTCTGGGGTTTAGGGCTTGGTGATAAATGAGTCTCATATGCCATAGGTTCAGTAAATGATGAAAAACTGAAGTCTCTGCTTTTTCTTTTCCTATATAAGCCAAAACTGAGCTGATCTCTGAGTAGAAACGGTGACAGAAATGATGTGGTCTAAAGGAGGAGGTTGTCTTTATTTCTGCATTTCCTCATCAGGTGGCTCACAGTCCATGTAAACAATGCAGGAAATAATTACTTGGTCCAGTCTTGGCCAAGATAACCGTGGGAAGTCCTTTTATGTGTTTCTAAATCGGAGGATAAAAATGTAGTTCTTATAAACTGGTAGGAGAGATACAGAGTAAGTCTTTCAAAGCATGATCTAGAGCGCCCTGATTTCCAGATAGCGGACTCTGAAACTTAATATCCACATAAAAGAATTGATGCAAAATGTGGATGTGGAAATACCGTGTTTCTATCTGAGATGAGTCTTTTAGAGAGAGCAGGCTGAAAAGCTGAGGCAAGCTCTATAAAGGGGGGTTGAGGTTCTGACTGCCCTGCTGCCTTGGGAGGTTTAAGACTGAGATCTTGGGCATCTGAGCACCACTGTGTGTGAATGTGTGACTTACCTGAGCAGGATTTCTGCTAGGCATGTTAACTGACGTGTTTGAAGGCAGGTAAAAGGAAGGTGTTGATGGCCTTTTGCAGCCTGTTTGGAGCGATAATTCATAGAGATGGCAGCAGATGGGAAAATCACAGCTTTTGGCAGGTCTGATGTCTCAAGAAGAGAAAAAGAAACCCTCGAGCAGATTTTGGGAGGTTATTCCAGAGGGGACCCTCAATGGCTCAAATAAATGGGACTTTAGAATATGTCCAGTTCTACCTCCTAGCAACCAAAACTATTATGAGGTTCACTTGGCAAAGATCCACTTGTTTGGAGGGCACTTGTGCATAATTCATGCTAGATTCAGACAAAATTGGGAGGTGGGCTTCCTATTGCTGACCCCCCAGTTTCTTCACCAGTGAGCAGAACTCTGTGCCGGGATGCCAGCTGCGTCATGGGCAGATGCAGGCAGAGCACGAGGCAGAGGTCTGGAACAATAATTCAAGCTGTCTTTGTGATAGAGCTGAAAATGGTATGAGATAGTCAGACATACATTGGTTTCAGTTGGAAGTGTATCATTCCAGTAATTCTGAAGGATGACTTGGTTAACTTGTATGTAAGGTAGAGCCATAGATGACAAGTAAGTTCATCACCTTCAGAGTGTTTCCTGTTTATAATTCATTCCCAGGAGAAGATCCTATGGTGTTGCACTGTGCCTGCTATGGAGAAGGCTTCCCTGCGGGTGCTTGTTGGACCCTCTCTGGAAGCATCTTCCTATTCTGCTAAGAAACGAGCTGGCAATTTTGTCACAAATAAAGCTTTAGCCATTCATTTATGTTAAAGGCCCTTACCTGATGGTGCTCTTCTGGTCTCTCCCTCCTCTTCCTCCTTGGGTGGCCTCATATTAGAAAGAACAAAAAGGCCCAACCAAAACAAACGCAGGCCAAATCATCTTCCTTTGCCTCTCTGGGAAGGGAAACATGCCTTTAATCTGAGTTTCTCTGTTTAGATTTCTCTCAGGTAATTGTTAAGCAGGATAACTTGCTCCTTGCAGAATGTGTGTTTACTTTGTCACTTCAATCTCAAGAAAGTGAGGTGGCCCCCATGCTTTGTCACAAGTTGGCAGAGTTGGAAAGCACAGACCTGCCCTTAGGGTGGGAAATGCCTTGACAATGAAGTTAGAAGGGCTGGGAACGTGCATGCTCCAGAATTTAGGTGGCCATCTGAGAGAAAGCGTAGAAGCCAGTTCTCAAAGCCTCAGAGGCTGTGTATCCATCCCTGGCGGTGTTCAAGGCTGGGTTGGACAGGGCTTGGAGCAGCCTGATCTAGTGGAAGGGGTCCTTGCCCATGGCAGGGGATTGGAACCGATGAGCTTTAGGGTCCTTTCCAACCCAAACCATTCTGTGATTATCTGTTCCTGTAGGGTGATGGGGCAAGAGGCTCATAGCTTTGCTCCCCTTTTGGGAGCATTGTTATTTTTGCAAGTATTAAATGCAAAACCTTAAGTTGTTACAAAAATGTGTAAGTTGTGCTTATTCATTCTCCCTTGCCTCCAAGGTGGAGGCACCGTGGTGTTCTTAAGCATTGTCCTTTCCCCTTTTCTGTGCTACTTCTGCTGACGTGGAATACTAGGGAAGGAGACGGGATCAGGAAATACCTACTCTACAGGAAAGTGTGTGCAAGGGGAAAAAGATTTCTATAGGGATGCCTGAGAGCTTTTAGTGTGATGATGAAGAAATTACTCATACTAATACTTGATGAATAAATTCCTCACAAAGTTGAGGAAGGTGCTGAGTGTCAGTGCTCCTTTGGAAGTGGTAAAAGTGATTGTAAAACTGAATGGTGTGGCATTTAATTACGTAAGGAACCAAAAGGTCTAAAAGAGCCTTGGTGTATCAGAAAGCAATTTAAAATGTAAGCTAGGGAATATGGCATATTTCTCTCACAGTAAGATGAATTGCAGCACCGGCTGCATTGATTTCGTGTCTTACGTTTTGTTCCAAACAGAACTGTAACTATGGGGGTGAGGGGTAAAGGTGTGGTTTTGTCCCTCAGTCTCCCAAGCCACCCCATTCCCCTTCTCAGCCAGAGCAGTGCCAGAGAGTTGGATAAATACAAGCACAGGACATAGGAATTTAACCAGTCCCATTGGTCGTTCCACCTCCACTCGTCCGACGGGATTGTCCCTTTCGGAGGCATCGCTGGAAGCAGAGCTCCGCATGCTCTGTGGCTGTCAGCAAACCCCGTACAGTGCAAAAGCCAGGCCTGAGTCCTCGTGGGTATCCACAGCCGGCGGTGCCGAGGAGGAACCGTTCCGACACCCACTCTCCCTGCAGATGCTTCCCTTCGCTTCAGACATGAATATTCACTCGGAAAGCTCTTGCGCATCGTGCGTCTCCCGGCGCATCCCTGGCGCTGCGCAGGAGCCTGTCTGCAGAGGGGTGGGAAGGGCTGGCTTTTTATTCCCCTTCTTCTTCTGTGCGGCGGATCTGGAGCCGAGCAGTGGCTGTTGGAGTTTTAGCTTTATCTGCTTATTTGTTCTGGGTGTTTCTGGCCTGACAATGGTGTTTCCTGAGCTGTGGGGCTCCTGTTCAGTCTCCTGAGGGCAGGGATGTTGTATGAGCGTGGCATGAGAGGTCCAGGTGTTAGATTGTCAGGCTCTTGGCGGAAGATGTCACTGTGAAGTGTTCTCAGCTCTGCCAGACTGGAAGAATCAGGGCTAAAGCTCTCTCTGGGCAGCGCTTGCTTGAAGATTTTCCCCTTTCCTTGAGCGATTGGGGAATTTCATTGAGGACAGTGGGTGTTTTCCAGGAATTTTGTGAAGGGAAAGAATAGGTGGGGGGTGTTTCAAGGAAGCAAGGTTGTTGTTATTGATGCCGTTTGTGGTGACGATGCTGCCTGAGCAGTTTCAGTCACCTCGTAGTTTAATGGAACTGATGTTTTGCAGCAGTGTAGGGTTAGGGTCATAGGAATAACAAAAGGAGGGGCTGACTGAAATGTGCTGCACGAGGACTCCTTGTGCTGGAGGATTGGATGATAAAATGCCAGAGGAAATTGCTTGTAGATAAACGAGAGCAATGCATGTGGGGGGATGAAGGGGGGTCACAACGCAGTGTATGGCCTGATGAGTGCTGCGCCAGGTGCTCCTGCTCTGAAAGGAGACTTTTTGGTCATCCTGTGGTGAAGTGAGTGTCAGAACTCAGTAGTGAATGAGCAGAAACCAAGGTACAGCATAAATGTGTCACGGCATAAACGTGGGGTGCTCCCCAGCTTTCAATACCATGTGTATGGGATGTTGGAGAGGCGTTCTTCATCAGGGACTGCAGCGACAGGACAAGGGGTGATGGGTTCAAACTGAAACAGGGCAAGTTCAGGTTAGATCTAAGGCAGAAGCTCTTCCCTGTGAGGTGCTGAGGCGCTGGCACAGGGTGCCCGGAGAAGCTGTGGCTGCCCCATCCCTGCAGTGTTGAAGGCCAGGTTGGACACAGGGGCTTGGAGCAACCTGCTGCAGTGGAAGGTGTCCCTGCCCGTGGCAGGGGTTGAAATTGTGTGAGCTTTAAGTTCCCTTCCAACCTCAACCATTCTGTGATTCTCTGATTTTGGAATGTGCAATCAGTCTGTGCTGCCACATCTCATCTGTAAGATGCACCATTTGTCAAAGAGATTTTCTCTGGAAATAAGTGTCATACAATGTTCCTGAAGCATTTCAAAGAGGTAGAAATGATCACATCAAACTGATCTTGTGTGCATGAAGACTCCTGTCCTTAGAGGACTGGAATTCCTAGAGGTTTTTCTAGGAAGGTGCAATCAGAAGGCTGAACATGAACCAGAGAAAGGCAACAAAATCGTTAAGTTGATGCCTAAGAGAGGACTTCTGGCATGTGCAGACACTGTGCTCTGATGTAAATGCATTAAGTGAATCAGAGTAATGGTGCATGAGTGATGAGGAGAGTTCTGGTGCTGTCCACTTTTTGTTGCTGGTTTTGCCAATCACTGTACAGTCCTTGTTGGTATTGTTTGTTTAATTCAGGTACTCCATTGTTCTCCCTTTTCTTATCTTGAAGTGGCTTACTTTTCCCATTTTCTGCTCCCAAAAGAATTAAATACGATTTAATCGTGACCAGCCAATTTGGATAACAGAATGCTCTTGGTCACCCTTGTTGTAATAGAAATAATGATAAATACAGCCGAGACAAATCTTATGTTTCATTGATTAAAGTAGGTGAGGTTTATTCATTTCACCGGAGGGTTTTAGTGGGCGGTTGCGTGTGGTTGGATAAACCAGCAGCGACTGGGCAGGAGAATGGAAATCCCAAATGACATTTTGTTGTTGCTATTGGTTTTGGGTGGTTGGGGGGGTGTGTGTGTTATTTCAGAGTCACATTTTGGAGGCTCTTACAGGAAGCCTGAGTTCCCAATTCCAGCATTTCAGTTAGGGTCTTAATGTCAGGTGATACAGAAATCCATCCCATTCAAGTAGATGTAGTTATTCTAGAGGGGTGCACGTTGAACACTTCAGTAGATGACGTGTGTATCCTCATCATTGATCTGTATTCTTCTTTTAATACCTAAAGCCTGCCGTGCAGCTGTAGCATTGTCCTTGGAAGCACATGGCCTTGACATGGAGCACCTGTATGGCCTTCCTTGGTGTCACTGCTCTTCATGATGATTGAGTGGGGCATCTTCATCAGCCAGGCAAAGGTTCTCTTCATCCTAACCTGCCGTTAGGCTTCAGAGCAGACCATGTAGTCCCAGCAGAGCCTGAAAGACCTCTTGGAAGTGGCTCCTTAGGGTGATCTGCAGCCAAAGCGTTGCAGTAGAAACACTTGTCCCCATGCTGTTGCTGGTCTAGCGTAACCAGCACTGGAGTTTGTGCTGTCGCTCCTAGAGCAGCACTGTGGCTTTGTGCTTCTCCTTAAATAAGGCCTGTGAAGGCTCCTGCGGGATTCATTTGGCCTCTGTCTAGACACCTTCCTCTCATGTGTTGCATTAACTTGCAGGTAGGTGGAAACTCTTTGAGTGTCTGAACTGTAGCTGGAGAAACTCCCATTTTGAGGTGTGTTGCCTACAGTTTTACTGCTATCCTCCACTTCACCGCTGGAAAAATGCCGGGTTTAACTTTCAGCCTGAAGCTTTGCTGATCAATACTTTACAAGCACAGTAAAGTTCAAGAAATTGCCTCCATTACTATCTTGAGATGAGAAATTGATTTAGCTTCATTCTCTCTCTGCTAATTCATCTGCGCTTTACGCTCCCATAAAAGGTATTATGTGCTCCTGATTTTACAGCAGAGTCATCAATCCTAATGAAGAGAGAAGAAGGAGAATTCATGTTGTGGGTATGGGATAGCTGATCTCTGACTTAGCTCTTCATCTGTAAATGTTGCTGTAGGCTTCGCTTCAGCTTTTCCTTACTGTGCTTTGGTTACAAGCAGAACCTATGGGCTGGGATGGGAGCAGAACTGAACAATGTGGCAGAGGAACATAAAGTCAGATTGCTTTTTAATCTAACTCCCAAAAAATGAGATAATGATTGAAATGTGATGAGGGGAATTAAAACCTCACTTGTTAATTGTATGTACTTTTGTCGTGTTGGGTCCATTGGGACCGTTTTCATTGTTAGCCATCATTTCACTACTTCTGGCTCTAAAATGCCCAAAGTTTCATTCTTTAAGTATGTTATTATGCATAAGAGCTTTGCACATACCTGGTCATTTACATACAGCTACGTAGGAGTGGTGGTACAGCTCCGATGATGAAGATGCTACACTGGGAAAAGCAGCCAAAACAAGTAACACAGGAAAGGGTTTTCCTGCGCATTCATGTTGTTGGTATTCCCATTGTCCATTGGCTTGGCCTCTGTCGGAAGCTGCCAGGGATGCTTTGTCTGCAGAATAGTTTAGCATTTTTAGGTTTAATTCATTCATTAGCATTCATTGTGCCAGAAAAAGAGAGCAAAATCGTGTGCTGTGCCTTTGGTCACTGCTCGTGGTACAGCAGTTAGCTTGTAAATGAAATTGAGACAGCTTGGCAGGTTCTAAACTGCTGTGTTTAACTGGGGGATAAATCGGCTTTCTCTTTTGGCTCCACTGATGTTAAGCCCACGTATTCCTTGTGCCTCTAAGTTACAAACCCGAAGTGTGGGTCCCTGGTGTGAGGCATCCCTGCCCGTGCAGCTGGTCAGCCATTTCCCCCGCTGCACTGGCCGCTGGTCTGGACTAGAATGTGTTGGCTTCTCCAGGAGGTGGCCTTCCAGAAACCACATGGGAAGCCTTGGAGAAATCCAGGCAGGTGGTGACCGCTGCTCCCCTCGCATCAGCGGAGCAGATTACTTTGGTTGTAGAAGGTGATCAGGTTTGTCAGACATGGCTTTTCCCAGTCACCTGCGTCATCTGCCCTGTGAGAGCCTCCGGGAGGATCTGTTCCGTAGTTTTACCAGTAAGACTGCTGAGCCTGGATCCTCCTTTAAAGCCCTCCTTGTAGACGGGGGTGACATCAGCCTTCTTCCGGGCTTCTGGGACGTCCTCAACCTCCATGACTCCTCAGTGATTATGGAGCGCAGCCTCCCAACAACCTCAGTCAGCTCTTGGGTGTTCAGGGCCTTCCCTAAAAGCCATCTTGGCAGCAGCACCTACAAACCCAAATGTGTTGTTTTCATTTATGTAATTTCAGATGCCTGCTGCAGATATCTCTTCTGCAGTGGGTGACAGCCTGATTGTATCTCCCGCACCCTTGACTTTCATTGCTCCCTCCCTTCCTGATTGCTCTACCTTCTCTTGTTTGTATGATGCTCCTCGTGTAGGTTGCAAGCTCTGCGCCAGCAAATTTTTTCTCCGTGATAGCATCCAGCTTGTCTTTGGGTTCTGTCAAAGCAGTGCAAGATGCTGCTAAATCTCAGTGGTCTCTGCAGTAGAGGCACAGCGTTGTTCTGTTTATTTCATCATCGTAACCCATTCCTCATTTTGCAGTAGGCAATTAATAAGAGCTGAATAAAAAGAGGTGGTGAATTTACTTGTGTTGCAGTGTGTGATTTGAAGGACTGGGAATGAATCGCTCCCAGAGATTTGAAGGTGAAGAAGCCTCTCGCTATTGATATGGGAAACAGGTTCAAGATTGTTCTTTAAGGGAGTTACAGTGCTGATAGATGTCCTCTGCAACAGTGACTTGAAGAACAGGGTAACATGGAGATACTATATTGAATAAATGTTAGTCTTTGGTTGTGTTGCAGTAGGAAGCTCATGGTTTGGGGAAAGCTGGTGATATTTTATGAGAGAATCAGGTTGGAGGAAAACTGATTTCCTGTCTTGTGCTTCATGTTTAGATACATCACTGGGAGATCACAGAATGAAAGCAGCATGAGATGTTATGGCAGAGACAGCACGGCAAGATCCAGGAGTCTCACAGATCCTCAAAGATCAGGTACTGTTGCAGCATCACACGTCCACTTTCTGAGGCGCTGGTGAGGCTCAGTGCTTTTTGACTGCTTCCCAAAATATGGGCTTCAGAACCTCTGTGGCTTTATTGATGGGCTTCTCAAATATGACTACTTTCTGTCCTGTAAAACATTATACAGGTACCACAGGATCTATGGCACAGGAGATTGCCACACATTTTACTCTGTCTTGAGGGCTACCATGGCTGTAGGAGCCGAGGATGTGACCTTAGTTTGCAAAGGCTACGAAAGGCAGCAGCCACCGCAGTCAGCTCTCCTCAGCCACTGGGTTTTGCTTGGCTCCATTGCTGGCTACCAACGGGATGTGTTTTAGAGGGATTGACTTTCCAGAGGGCCTCAAAGCTATGTTTTTGAACACTCTCTTTAGAGGGGGAGACACTGGGCTCCAAATAGCTGCTCCCTCCCTACCTAAAGCTTGGCCATCTGCTGTTTTCCACTTAGTATTACTTCTGCCTGGGTTTTTAATAGTTATCCCAGGGTGTTCCCTTCTTGTCTGTTCTTGCAAACCCAAGCCTATGTTCTCTACCTGTTTCACAGCGTATACAGTCACAGAAAAAGGCAACCACATTGCAAGCTTCAGAGCATAAACACTGTAGAGGGCAGGAAGAAAGTGGTGAAGTGAAGGATGCCTACCTTTATACTCAGATTGTGTGCTTATCCCTGCTGTGGTCACTGCAATAGCTGAGGTTTGAGTGGAAAGGCCTAAAAACTTCCCTTCCTCTCCCAAATCAAAGGCAGTGAGCAGAGTTTGTGATGCAGCTGCAAACGATAAGTGGGGCAAGATCTGTTTTGAGTATTTCATGCCAGAGTGTTCTTATGTCTGGAGAACTTGGATGCTGCTTGGGGAAGCCAAGTGATTCAGTTCAGTAATAGAAGTACGTTAAAATGTGAAGTTGAGGCCAGTGTTCGTGGTAAGACGTGTTTGTTTTCATTTGTGATGATGTAGGGCTCAGCAGGAGCTATTACAGTGTATTTCATCTAAGCAGGCAGTAAATCTGTGTTGGCTGAAGAGATTTCAAATCAGGCTTCGTAGACAGTTTCAGCCTTGCTCAAATCCCCAGTAATGTATTGGTGAATACTAGAAAATCATTGCCTTTATCACGGTTCCTCTAATTAATGCTTTCTTCTGTATGGTTTTTAGTCGCTTAGTCACGGAATATGGAATTCCCGTGCCCTCTTGGCATTAGTTAAGGTTTGTATTATATTTTTCATCAGTGTTGTGAGGAGATCACAGCAGTCCCTATTTGCCATTTTATGAAATGACGTGATACCTGCTCCAGTTGAAGTTTTCCAAACCCTTCCGAGTGCCTACAAACTGTAGCACCCATTCACTGACAGCTAGGAGAAACGGATTTATTGAAGCACCCTTCTTCCTTTCTTTGGCACTCATGGAACTGTGACTTCCTTGAGCTAAATTGCATTAATGGCTTTGTTTAGAAATCAGCCAGATCAAATCTCCTGCTGAATGATGAGAATTCTGTTAGTTTTGGGGGGAAAGCGATGTTTTCATTCAATCACCAGTGCTTCCCAATGTGTTTTCTACTTGTGTCTTTGATCAGAAAGAGAGGAAGATGTTTCTGCTTGTTTGTCTTCCTTTCTCCTCCCCCTTTTCTAGAGGCTTGCCTGAGATGCTCAACTGTTGGTTCTGCTGCTTATTGTTTTTGTTGCCTTTTCTGACTCCACTGAAGCAGAGCAGCGCTCTGTTCCCCTCCCAATGCCATCGCTGCTCTCCCTTCCCCCAAGTCCTATGTGTTCTTTATTAAACTGAATTAGGACATTCTGGTCTCCAGTCTTGAGAGTGGAAATGGGAAGAGCTTAAATGAGCAGCCACAGGAGACCCAGCAGCCTTTCCAACTGCACTGCAGAGGGAACTCAGCTGCAAAGGGAATGATAATTTTGGGAGGATTTGCACAACTGTGAAAGAATTACCAGCATTAATATTAAAAAGCAGCTCATCTGGTTTTCCCTTCCATTTTAAGAGTGTGTTGCTTTCTTAGCACACCTGCTGTAAAACCAATGTACTGCACATTCTGCTTCCTTTCCATCCTTCTTTCACTTTATCAATCGTTTTAGTTGCTTCTGTTCTCACCTACTGAAGTGGGGTGTTTTGGTGGTGCTGGTTTTGCCTGACACCACCACCCTTGGGGTTTGCATGTAGATACGGGCATGGATTTGAGATCTCTGCCGTTCAAAAATCCCCAAAACTGAATTGCAGGTGTATCCTGGATTGGGATGAAAAGGTTTTCACCCTGTCAGCATTTGTCCTTGGGATAGCTATAGAAAATTCTTGTTGGTCCTTGAAATCCATATTGCTATCTCAGTGCTTGCGCTAATGAAAGAGCCACTATTTGATACCTTTTGACCCTTATTTTCAGCCTCTGTCTCCCTTTATTGCTATATCAGATGTCTTAAGGGATTCTATAGATCTTTCATAAAATAACAGAGTAGATCTTTGAGTTGCTACCTTCTCACTTCTCCTTCCCCTTTGCTTTCTGCTCGTTCACCCGACCACCTTGTGTGACACTAGAAATCATTCGTTCTGTTTCAGTACTCTGCTGCCTTTTTCATATGCCTATTTCCTGTGCCAAAAAAAAGCAGAGCTGGGTCTTGAACTGTGGCTGCAACAGTTACAGAGGCCAACCTGGTGTCTAAATAGCCTGCGAGAGTATGGGGGCTGCTGAAATAAGCCACGCGTCCTCTCCCGGTTCTGTGCTGCTCAGCCATGCAGTGTTGTCTCAGAGCAGCTTCCGGTGTCTGAAGGGGGCTACAAGGATGCTGCAGAGGGACTCTTCATCAGGGACTGCAGTGATAGGACAAGGGGTGATGGGTTCAAACTGAAACAGG
>JAOEHY010030066.1:0-11588 GCA_025447955.1 Psilopsiagon aurifrons | reverse complement strand
GGACAAGAGGAAACGGCCTCAGCTGCACCAGGGGAGGTTCAGATGGGGATGAGGAACAGTTCCTTCCCCAGAGGGTGTTCAGCATTGGAACTGCCCAGGGCAGGGCTGCAGTCACCGTCCCTGCGAGTGCTCACACACCGTGGAGATGAGGCCTCGGTGCCATGGGTTAGTGGTGGCCTTGGCCGTGCTGGGAATGGTTGGACCGGATGAGCTGAAAGGGCTTTTCCGAGCTGGTTGACTCTGTGATTCTATGTAGTCTAGCTTGAGGCCTGTGAGTAGGGGAGGAAGCACTTGGGCAGTAAGTGCTGCTGAGATCTAATTAGTTCATGATCCTTAAGCAACAAAACCAAACATCTTTGGTGCACTCAAGTTACCTTTCCTGTATTGCAGCGTCTGCTTAGCTCCTGTTTGGCTTTTGTTGGTAGTAGCTGATGTGGAGGAGGAGGAGCAGAAGCAGGTACTTGATCTGCAGCTGTCGGAAGCTGTGACACGACCCAGGGGACGTCCGCAAGTAATGGCCAAGGAGCAGCAATCACATTTTGTTTATGGATTCAGTTCAGTGTCTCTTTGTGGATTCATTATGTGCTGTGCGTCACGGGAAGTGTACAGAGGGCTGTGTTCTCATCTTGCCCCTTCCAAAGGGATTCAATTCTGTTGACCGGGAGTTTGGCTGAAACTCCACCCCAGAGGAATACAAACGCAGGCTGGGAGTGCTCCTGCGGTAAACTGGTTCCCTTCGCAATTCCTGGTGACCTCTTTTCCAGTAACTTGAGCGGGTCAGGTCCGTGACTTGGCCCTGGGGAGGTTTGGACCTTTTCTTTGGCACTTGACTTTGCTGGAAACTCCCATCTTCCAGGATCGGATCTTGTACTGAATGATCCTCCAGATTGTGATGGGGACTTGGGCAATCCCATCTGGATAAATATATTGGAAACAAATGGATGTCTCTTGGAGGGGAACGGGAGCATGTGTGCTGACCAGTGAGCACACCAAAATCACTTCTTGTTCAAGCTCCCCACCAGTGAAACTACACTTGGTTCAAAGATGAGATCTTTCTAATTACAAGCACTTCCTTGCTCTTGCTCTGGGGCTGTCTGGCTGCCAGCACCTGAGTGTCTGTGTTAGAACACACGTCCCCGTCATGTGACACTGTGCTGGGACAAGAGCACTGGTGAGAAACCAGGTTTCTTTCCTCCTCCCCTTGTGCCGTGTCTCTCCCCCATTTCTGCAGTATGGTTTAGCTTGGCACAGATGCCAGCTCCCGCTTCTAGTGAAGATAAACCTGTTGCAGTGCTGCTTGCAGCGTGGGAGCAGGCATCTGCCGGAGCCCAGAGCCAGCAAACAACCCCACTGCTGCCCAGGAGGGTGGCTGCTTGCCTCTGCCAGGCTTACCAGAGCTCCTTGGAGCCAGGGCTGAGGCAAGGGCAGAGCCAGTCACGAGGTGACTGCCCTCTTGCTCATTTCCATCCTTGGAAGAGGAAAGGAAATGGCTTTGTCGGATTCTCCAGGGAAGCTTCGGAAGGAATTCACGGTCCGTGTCTGTGGTTCCATCCTCTTTCCATCGCTGCCCTGTAACAGCTGATGAGCAGGAAAAGGAGGTGGCTGTGCCCTGCAGCTCAAGGCTTTGGGCTGTGCTCTGGCTGGTGCTTTTTAGCCAAGCAGAGGAGACAGTCATCCCTGCTCTGGCTCTGCCTGCTCTGCAGCTGGATGTGAAGGCCCCAAGTGGAGGGAGAGGTCCTGGGGCTGAGATGGGCCCTTTGGCCATCCTCTGCCACCCCAGCACCATCCCACAAGGACGCAGGGCTGTGATAGCCCTGCCCATGGCTGTGCTCGCACTCAGAGTTCAGACAAACCTCTGGGGAGCTCTGGCTCCCCAGGACACCCCACTCCGCACCACGGGGCTCACAGGAGCGAGTGTGAAACCTCCGCACAGCCCCACAGCCTCCATTGTGCTGCCCTGGCCTGGAGGGAGGGCTGGGGGCTGCATCTCATGGTGGGGGGGCCCTGCCACACTGGCTGTCTCCATGCTGGGCTGCAGGCATGGCCTGTGCCCTGCCTCTCACCGGGCCGTGGCTGCCTTGGCCCCAAGGCGAGGGTGCAGCCTCCTGTGTGGAGCCAATCCCGCTTTCCCTCTCCCCTCCATGTATGTTTAGAAAGCGGGAATGGCTGGGGGAAAGGCAGGTGTGCAAACAGTGCTCACAGCTTCCCTCTGGCCACGCTCCTGCGCTCTTGGCCTGCAAGGAGATACTGAAACAATACATTCAGAGCCTTCTGGTAGAAGCTTTTCTCTCTGTCTGTCTCTGTCCCCTCTCAAAGGGTGGGATCCAAATCTTCATCTTTCCCCTAACACCTGCATGCACGTGGGGAGTCTTCCTGGAGCCTGGCCTTGCTCTCCGTGAACATCCCACCCTCTGCTTTTCCCCTCTCAGGGCTGCACCCCCATCTGCAGCCACGCTGCCCCCAGCACAGTTTCAGGGCTGCTTTGGTGGCTTTGGCAGTGTAAGCTGTGTGCTGCAGACTTGCTGCAACCCTGGGGGGGGGAGTGCAGAGCCCTGAGCAGGTCAGGCAGAGACAGTGTGCCCGGGATGCAGCTGAAGCGATGCATCCACCTTGTTCCAGTGGCAACTGGGGTGAAACAGAGGGCTTCATCAGCGCTGGGCTTAAAGCAAGTGACCAGTACTGGATGCCAGAGACAAGAGGGCTACTAAGAAGCTCGTGAAGCTGCTGCAAGCCATATTTTCCACTGCAGCCCAGTTTCTCCTGCCGCAAGCTTCCCCCACTGGCTGCTCTTCCAGGCACAGGCATGTTCCTGATGGTTGTACATTCATTTATATATAGCCTTCAAACCCATGAAGTTCATTTCTCTCCATCTCCCATGAACTGCTTTTCCTGCCTGTGTGCCATGTCCCGCCATGTGGGATGTGTGAGAGGAGGCCAAGGACAACACAGCCCTTCAATGGTCCCTCAGTGCTCTTGTGGAGGCACAGGGGGGGAGTGCTCTGCCCTTGTCTGAGCACCCCTCTGCCTGCTCCTGCTCTAAAGGGGTTGTTCCTGTCTCTGACATATCTCTCCTGGAAGCAAAGCCACGTGCCCTGCAGCTGGAATTCCCAGTGTGGAGGGGAAGAGCAAAGCCCCCTTTCCTGCAGGAGACCCGGGCTCCAGAGGTGCCTTGTGTCCTGGCTTTGTGACATGTTTGCATTCAGCCTTCTGCTTGCAGGTTTTGCTGATGGCTTTCCAGTGCATCCACGGAGCCGGCTGCGGCTCAAGCTCAAGTGCCAATGTGAGGGTCTGCTGCAGGAGGGAAAATGAGCCCAGGGCATCCAGGGTCACTGCTCCTGTCCCCCATCAAGCCCAGTGCTGTGATGTTGGCTTGGGCATGGGTCTCAGACCTTCCTGGTGCTCGTAGGTCTGTCTTGGGCGAGTCCTCTTTGAGTGTGTTACTCATTCACTCTGCTGTGGGCTTGAGGATGCTGCATCAGTTTAACTCCTGCAAATTGAGGCTTTCCTGGTGGAACCTGGGTTTCAGTGGCTATTTCTTCACTTAAAAATAGCTCCTTTACGGAAATGGATGCAACTCTACATAACCTGGGCTTGAGATAGTAATTACTCAAGAGTCAGTTTAGGAACCAAGATCTGGAGGTAAATGAGCACTGGATTGTTGAGGCTTGAGGTGGATGCTCAGGCAAGGTCCAGCATGGATCCATAGGAGGGAGATGGGACCTGGGGGTGCACCATTCACACAGCTTGAGTTTTCTGTGGGCTGTTTGGGATGGACTAAGGCAAACAAGGAGTGGAAGCGTGCGGGAGGGGGGACGGGGCTGTTCCTCCCACAGGAAACCTGGGCTTGGGACACAGGCTGGGTCGCGTGGCTGCGTGAGCACAGCCCGGCAGCTGCTCGGAGCAGCAGCAGCGCATTGAGCCCAGCGCCTGGCGCAGGAGCCAAGGCCGCTTACAGCACGGCAAGTGGACATAAACACAGCTGGTGGAACTGGCAGCACGGGAATGGGGAGGAGCGTGACAGGGAGCATCAGGCTTGCAGATGGCTCACACAGGCCGGCGGCCCTCAGCCACTGCTCTTAACTGAGCCTGCCTCCACCAGCAGCTCCCACCCATGGGCATGGAGCTGCTGTGCCCTGGCTGGCTGCTGCCCTCCCTCCAGGCTCAGGGGATGGAGGGTGAAGGCAGCCCTACATGAATCCTTCTGGTGGTGCTGGTGCTGTCAGACCCGGCCTCAGCTCCCACTGTGCCATCCCAGGGCACTGACTGCTCACGGGACATTGTCTGGGGCACTGTTTCTGCTGTGGGATTTGCAGGTCCCTGTGTGATGCCTGGGCTGGGCTGTGGTCTGGGCTGTGTCTGCTAGGCTTTCAGTACAGCTCCAGTGAGCTTCTGCTTCCTTGAGGCCTGCAGAGTGTTTATTCCAAAGTGTAAAGTGACCTCTAAAGGTCCTGCTTGTCTCCCTGGCTTAGGGAGGAAAAGCAGAGAGGGACTGGTGGGGTGCCACACTGCCCTGCTGCTGGGGTGTTCAGTGGGTGCTTTCTTCTCTGTCCCTCAGGCTAACAGGAGCAGCCTGGTAGGGTCCATCTCGAATAGACGCGGATGATGCCAGAGCTATGACAGCGATTGCAGTCTTGGCACTGAGGGGTGATCAATTATGGAACAACTACAGGAGGAAGTACCTGAGGTCAGGGAAGAGGAGGAGGAAGAGGAAGAGGCAGTGATGGTGGCAGGCGGAGCCTCGGACACAGGTGGAGGACCAGACAGCTCGCTGCCTTCGAGCAGCTACACAGGTGAGTGGAGCCCTGGGAGCATGCAGGCATCCACATGCTCAGCTGCAAGGGACCTCCCCTGAACGGGGTTTGATGGCTTCTTTTTAATCTCTCCCCTTTATGAAAAGATGCATCGAGGGCCATCTTAGGGAGAGGCTTAGTTCCTTCTGTGCAGTCACTGCACAGCCACTGACAGCGGGTTGGGAGATGGAAGGATAGGGAGGTAACGTGAGGGGACTCCCAGGGTGTCTGAGATTGCTTCCCTGGCCACTTCTTGAAGTCCTCAGTGCAAACTAATTGTCTGAACTGTTGCTAATGAAGATGCTCCTCCAGAGCCCTGGACATCCCAGCTGGGCAGCCCTGTGCCAGCTGCCTGCCAGCTGGGGATTGTAACATTGATGGTTGGATTTATTGCCTAGACGTGAATGCCAGAGGGGAGAAATCAGCACTGATGTGATGTCTCTCACACTGGGGGCACTTCTGGCTCTGTGCTTGGCATCTGCCTGCAGTCAGTGCCTGATCTCAGACATTAACTGCCCACTTGCAATGCCAGTGGCAGGGTGGGACAGTCCTGGGCATCCCAGTTGGACAGAACACTATGTTTGTGGCTACAGCCCAAAGGGATGTGCCCTGTTGTGTGCTTGCAGACCTTTCGCAGAGCTCCTCTCCCTCCCCGTCAGACCAACTGCAGATGGGCTGCGAGGAGGCAGCTTTGGGAGTGCTCAACGTGGAGTGCAGAGTCTGTGGAGACAGAGCCTCAGGGTTTCACTACGGCGTCCACGCTTGTGAGGGCTGCAAGGTGCGTGAGGGCTGGGCCGGGCCCAGACTTGCCCCGTGGGACCATGATATCTTCAGACAGCAGATTTGCAGCAAAACAGGGATGCAGGATTGAGTGCTTGTAAAAACATAGAACCATGGAATGCTTTGTGTTGGGAAGGACCTTAATGTTCCTCCAGTTCCAACCCCTGCCATGGGCAGGGACACCTTCCATAGAGCAGGGTGCTGCAAGCCCCTGTGTCCAACCCGGCCTTGAACACTGCAGGGATGGGGCAGACACAGCTTCTCTGGGCACTCTGTGCCAGCGCCTCAGCACCCTCACAGGGAAGAGCTTTTGCCTTAGATCTGACTGAACTTCCCCTGTTTCAGTCTGAACCCATCACCCTATGTCCTGTCACTGCAGTCTCTGATGAAGAGCCCCTCCCCAGCATCCTTGCAGCCCCCTTCAGACACTGGGAGCTGCTCTGAGGTCTCCATGCAGTTTCTCTTCTCCAGGCTGAACATCATTTGCAACCAGTGTGGAGGGTACAGGCAGACAGATACTGGCCTGGGGGAGGCAGCTGAGATGTGTAAAGCCTAAATCTTGCCACATCTTGATTAACTTTGTAAGGCAAATCTGCCTGTCACCATGGGGCCCCTGGCTTTGCTGTTGAAGGTGCTTTCTGTGCTGCACCTCAGCAGTGAGCTGTGTGTTTATCCCCCTGGGATTGTTGGCCGCAGCTTGGATGTGCCTCTGAATTCTTTCCCCCACAGCAGATGCCAGCAGGGCTGCATTGGGCCCAGGCCCTACCAGATACTCCTGCAGGCTGGGGCTCGTTCCTGCATCCCTCTCTGCCTGCAGAATCGCACCCACAGCTCCCAGCACCAACCCAGAGGCCTTCCTCTGCAGCCCCTTCTCCCACCACACAACCTCTCCTTGAGGTGGTGACTGTGCTTGTGTCAGAGAGCCAGGGCTGCTCCTCTCCACCCCCGTTAGCACCCATGAGGCTTCTGAGGATAAGACCCCCCCCCCTTGTCCCAAGCCGGAGGTGCTGATGCTGCTGTTCCCTTGTACCCCTGCTCTGCACCCCCCTCTCTGCTGCCCACCTGCAGGGTTTCTTCCGCAGGACGATCCACATGAAGCTGGAGTATGAGAAGTGCAAGAGGAGCTGCAAGATTCAGAAGAAGAACAGGAACAAGTGCCAGTACTGCCGCTTCCAGAAATGCCTCTCACTGGGGATGTCACATAATGGTGAGTGAGTGTCATTGCTGGGTGCCAAGGGACCACCTGCCCTTGTGTGAGGGGTTTGTATGTAGCTCTGCTTTAGCCATTGCTGTCATCTTGCTAAGGGAATCATCCTTCAAACGCAGTGCTTTGAGCCTTTGACTCTTCATCCCCTTCTACATAAGAAGGGGTGGTTTGTCCCCACCATGCAGGCTGGCTGGTGGCACGTGGCTTTCCCTTATGGGTTGGCCCAGAGGGAACTGGATGCACAGATCACTCTTCTGTGCTGGGAGTTTAAAGCTTCAGGTGTCACCATCTTAATCCTGGGCAAGTAAAGTTGTTTATATGGGAAGAGGGGTTTGTGTGAGAGCCCAGAGGAGTGGGGATGGGAGCTGGTGTGAGGCCGTGTTGGCAAGGGTAGCAGTAACAGCTGGGTCATGGAGGTGTCAGTGCTGGAGGAGCTGTGTCCCCAAAGAACCATTGTGCTGGTGTTCAGCAGCCCACATCTGTAGTGGCAGAGCAGATGCCACTTCTCTGGATGCATTCCCTGGGGTCATCCCCGGGGTCCTGACCGACTGATGTTGCCCCCAGCAATCCGCTTTGGCCGCATGCCCGAGGCAGAGAAGAGGAAGCTGGTGGCCGGGCTGACAGCGAGTGAGATCAGCTGCCAGAACCCTCAGGTGGCCGACCTGAAAGCATTCTCCAAGCACATCTACAACGCCTACCTGAAGAACTTCAACATGACCAAAAAGAAGGCGAGAGGTATCTTGACCGGGAAGGCCAGCAGCACCCCAGTAAGTTCCCTGCCCAGGGCAGGCAGGGTTGGCCATGACCAACACGGGGGGCTGCTCTCCGGGGGATCCTGCTGTAGCTGTTCCCCATGCAGCAGCTCCCAGCTGTGCTCTACGATCCTGCCCCTAGCTGGGCAAATTCCTGTTGCTCTGCAGAGTTGTATGTTCGGGGGGGTACAGATTGTCCCAGTGGGAAGAGAACAGCAAAGGGAGAGGCAGACAGATGCAGGTGTCCTTGGCAGAGCTGGTATCTCGAGTCCCTGCAGCATGTTCATAGAATCATAGAATAGTTTGGGTTGGAAGGGACCTTCAGAGGCCATCTTGTCCAACCCCCCTTCAATGAGCAGGGACATAAATGTGTTCCTAACTGCTTGCTTCTTTTTCAAGCAGCCTTTTGTGATCCATGACATGGACACCTTGTGGCAGGCAGAAAAGGGGCTGGTGTGGAAGCAGCTGGTGAACGGCATCCCCCCCTACAAGGAGATCGGGGTGCATGTCTTCTACCGCTGCCAGTGCACCACGGTCGAGACTGTGCGGGAACTCACTGAGTTTGCCAAGAGCATCCCCAGCTTCATAGGCCTCTACTTGAACGACCAAGTGACTCTGCTGAAATACGGGGTGCATGAGGCCATCTTTGCCATGCTGGCCTCTATCATGAACAAGGATGGGCTCTTGGTGGCCAATGGGAACGGCTTTGTGACCCGTGAGTTCCTGCGTAGCCTCCGCAAGCCCTTCAACGAGATCATGGAGCCCAAGTTTGAGTTTGCAGTGAAGTTCAACGCACTGGAGCTGGATGACAGTGACCTGTCTCTGTTTGTGGCTGCCATCATCCTGTGTGGAGGTGAGTGGGTGCTCTTGGCCATGAAAGTGTCAAGAAGAGTCCTCCTGTACTTCGAGGTGGTTTGGGGTGTGCTGTGGGACCTGAGCTACAGCTTAGGGGTGCCAGAGATCAGCCAGAGGTGTCTTAGGGGCATGGGACAAGAACAGAACAGTGCCAAAGCCAACGTTTCTCCATGGCAGTGATGCCTGGCAAGCTTGAACTGGGAATAGAGTGTGTGGAATCACAGAAAGGTTTGGATTGGAAGGGACCATAAGATCATCCAGTTCTGACCCCTGATTCAGGCAGTGACGCTTCACATTAGACCATGTCACCCAAGGCTCCATCCAACCTGGCCTGGAACACTGCCAGGGATGGGGCAGCCACGGCTTCTCTGGGCACCCTGTGCCAGCGCCTCAGCACCCTCACAGGGAAGAGCTTCTGCCAAAGATCTAACCGGAACTTCCCCTGTTTCAGTTTGAACCCATCACCCCGTGTCCTATCACTCCAGTCCCTGATGAAGAGTCCCTCTCCAGCATCCCTGTAGCCCCCTTCAGACACTGGAAGCTGCTCTGAGGTTTCCACCCAGCTTCTCCAGGCTGAACAGCCCCGACTTTCTCAGCCTGGCTCCATACAGGAGGTGCTCCAGCCCCTGAGCATCCTCGTGGCTTCCTTTGAGTTTGTTCCAACAGTTCCAATGTCCTTCTTATATTGGGGACAGCAGAACTGCACACAGTGCTCCAAGTGAGGTCTCACAAGGGCAGAGTAGAGGGGCAGGATCGCCTCGTTCACCCCGCTGGTCCTGCTGACCAGCAGTAAGAAGTGGCACCTCCTTCTTGTATGCTGCTGTGGGATGTGTTGTCTGAGGGCACACTTCCCCTGCTGTAGCTGATGAGGTTGGAGTCATGGTGGGTGGGTTACAGTCCCCGTCTCCCTTTTCCCAGGAGGAGCATGTGCTTTGGAGGGCTACACCATAACTCTGCAGCTTTCTCTCCACAGACCGCCCTGGCCTGATGAACGTGAAGCAAGTGGAGGAGATCCAGGATAGCATCCTGCGGGCGCTGGAGTTCCACCTGCAGTCCAACCACCCTGATGCCCAGTACCTCTTCCCCAAGCTGCTGCAGAAGATGGCAGACCTGCGGCAGCTGGTGACAGAGCACGCCCAGCTCGTGCAGAAGATCAAGAAGACAGAGACTGAGACATCTCTGCACCCTCTTCTGCAGGAGATCTACAAGGACATGTACTAAGGACCTGTTATTTATGCAAATGAAGCCATGATTCCCATCGAGACTGTTTGTACAGAAACAAAGAAAACCTTTTCCCCCACGTCTTCCATTTCTTCTACTGGAAACTCTTTTCTACGTGACCCTGATGTACGGTACATGTGGTGAGATGCCGTCAGCCACCTCCTGCTCGAGCGGGGGCTCCCGTTAACACACACTAACAAATGCACAAAGGCAATTCATAAGCTACAGTTTCCGTTACTGCAGCCCAGCTCTTCAGCTGCTCCTTGGAGCAACCACCCAGTTTACATGGTGGGCTTCCTGCAGCAGCCTGGGGATGGCAGGAGATGTTGTGGTCATTAGGACACCCGAGCATGGTGCAGGTATCTGCTGGGGCCAGCAACAGCACTGACAACATGTATTGATCTTTGTATTGCACTCCGAAGATGTGGTCCTGAGCCAGGAGGGACCGTGTAATGAAAAGGATGTTTCTCCCTGTCCCAAAGAAAAGCCAGAGTGTTTGAAGGTGGGTGGTGTGGTCCTAGCAGAGACCCTCAACTGCTGCCTCCTTCCCTCCGTGTGTGGCATGTTCCTCTCTCCCAGAGGGATTGTGTGATCTCTGCCTTCCCTTGCTCCTGGTACCGCTGTTTCAAAGGAATCCTGCTCCTCAGCACCTCCATGTGAGAGACAGAGGGATGGGGAGGTGGGTTTGCCTCATCAGAATCCACCTTCAGAGCAGAGGATGGAACCTTTGTGCTCCCCAGGCTGTCCTGCAGGGATGCCAGTTACCAGAAAGGTCTGTGCAAGGCCTGGGCCTGGTCAGGGTGAGGTGCAGGGCTTCTGGCTTGGCCTGCAGCACCTTCCCCAGCCTGGGGGGCTCTGGGGGTTGTGCAGCAGAGCTCATTGTCAGTACCTGAGCAAGCAAAGCCTTCAGAAACACCAGCAAGGGGAGAGCCACAGCCCGAAGTGCTTGTGATGCTGAAAGGGCATTGCCCTGTTAACTGCCCTGCCTCAGTTTCCCCTCTGTGAAAGGGAGCTGGATTGTTTCTTGTCTGCTCGGAGGAGGAGCACAAGGGTTAGGCGGTGTGTTGGTTGCAAAGAGCTTCGGAGCTCTAAACCTGTAGAAATGCCAGGGATTTATGGAAGGGGAGACCAAGGGTGGGTTGCCCACCATGAGCAGGAGACAGCCTGCTCCCATCCTGGCCCCCAGGCTCTGGGAGACAGCCCCAGGAAGGGCTCAGTCCCTCTTGGGGTTTGCCCACCTGCAGCTTGTGGTCTTGTGTCCTGAGCAGCCTTACAGTGGTCCTGATACTCCCAGGGAGGGGTTGTGGGAGCAGCTCGGTCGGGTTTACTTTATTTTCCTCCTCCTCAAGGGCAGCAGATTTCCCTGGTGCAATAATCCCTTTAAGACCCCAAGGGAGGAGCTGTGGGTGTCCCCTCCTGTATCCCAGGGCTGGCTGGCCCCAAACCTGTCCCTGCTGCTGCCCCCCAGCTCCTGTCGTGCCTCAGTTTCCCTTTCCCCTCCCTACCTCACAGGGGGGTTACGAATGACCGTTTCTAAAGCACTTTGAAGCCCTCTGGGAGAAGGCACTGGATGGATCCCAGGGGGTTCGTCCTTCTCAGCGTGGCCAACATGTGACTCACACGCTCATCACCTGGGGAGCCTCTTGCTCTTCCCTCCTCGCTAGCATTAACAACCCTCAAACTGAAATGTATATTTTTGCTAGAAGAACAAACCTCCAAGTGTTTTTAATAATATAAATGGTGTCCCCAAACTGACTTGCCTTTAAATAAATCTGAACTGAATATTTAAGAACCTTTTTAGCATCCAGCCTTTCCATGTGGGGCCCCTGGGGACCTGCCCTTTGGGAGGGTTTGCAGCAGCTCCCATGGCACTTGGTGTGATTTCGTGATTTCTGTGGATTTGCCATGATTTCAAGGATTTGTCAGGTCTCAACAGCCAAGAGTTTGTGGGGAGCAGCTGCCCCCCCCCCCCAGCTTCCCTCT
>JAOEHY010030065.1:1831-38355 GCA_025447955.1 Psilopsiagon aurifrons | reverse complement strand
AGCGGGGGGGGGGGGTCTCGCTGCCTCCATGGGGAGCTGGGGGCCATTTCACCCCTTCATGCTGTGGGAAGGCACAGCAGGGCCGAGCCCCCCCATGGCTCCCCCTGCCAGCACCTCCTTGGCTGGGGAGTAAAAATAGCTCTGGGCGAGCCGCAGGGCCTTGGCACTGCTGCGGGGAGCGATGGCAGCCTCGGCACTTGGGGGGCTGCTGTGGTGGCAGCACCGGGGGGCTCCATGGGGGCCATGACGGGGGCTCCGTGGGGGCCATGACGGGGGCTCTGTGGGCTCCATGACGGGGGCTCCGGGTTCCATGACGGGGGGCTCCGGGCTCCATGACGGGGGGCTCCGGGCTCCATGACGGGGGCTCTGTGGGCTCCATGACGGGGGCTCCAGGCTCCATGACGGGGGGCTCCGGGCTCCATGTCGGGGTGTCTCCTTACCTCCCCAGCACAGGTGAATGCTGCTGGGCTGTTCCTGTGCCTCCCCGGTGCCGGTGAATGCTGCTGGCTGCCCTGCTCCTGCTGCTGTGCGCACGCCTCATCTTGGCCAAGATGTCCAGCGCTCGTCCCAGGGAGGAGGAGGAGGAGAGGCAGGAGCGGCCCCCGGTGGCCCCCAGGGCAGCCAAGCCCCCAGCCCTGAGCGCGGTGCCGGTGGCCGGCAGGGCCGCGGGGGGGGAGCAGGAGCGCATTGCTGTGTACAACCCCGCCGCGCTCCGCCGCCCCACCTTGGCCAAGTTCGTGCTGGGCTCCTTCGAGGACAGCACCTCCGATGAGGAGCCGCCGGCTGTGGCCATCAGGGTGGGCAGGAGGCGCAGCAGCCTGGCCGGGGCGGGGGGCACCGAGCCCCCTGCCATCACCAGCCTCCTGGAGTCAGATGGCATGAGGTATGACAGGGGTGAAGGTGCCATGTTTGGGGTGGGCAGATGCTTTTGGGGGTGCGTTTCTTGGGGCTCCTGTTGCTAAAATTGAGGTGCCTGGGTGGGTGTTCCCCAGAGCCCCAAGCTGATGCACTTACCCTGTTCCTTTTGACTTGATGCTGCTTGAAAGACCCTGCTGAGGTTGATGGCAGCATCCTGTGATGAGCAGGCATCCCTGAGCGCTTTGTGTGACAGCAGCACCACGCGCATCAGTGTAGCAAGGCTTGGGGCAAAGCTTGCTCCATTAGAGTGGTTTTTGGGTGCCAAGCAACAGGGTGGCAAGTGCTTCTGGTGCTTCTGGTGTGCATGGCGTTCCTTCAAATGCCGCTTCCCCGGCACTGTGGCCAAATTGCTGAATTTCTCCTGCTTTCTCCCACCTTCCTCTCATTTTGCTGCTTCACTTTACATCTGTGCCATATCCCGGTGATGGGAGAGGCTGTGCTGCTGCCCTGGCTGCAGTGCAGGTTGGCATAGGATGGGTATACATCAGGAAGCAGGGGGTTTCTTGCATGGCAAGGCAGGATTGGGGCTGGTTGCAGAGTGTGGAAGGGCAGCAGTGGGCACTGTTGGCGTTTCCCTGTGTTCACCCTCCTTCCAGGTGCCAGTGTGCATGAGCATTGCTGGGGGCATGCCATGGGGGTGTATGTAAACCTGCAAGCTAAGCTGAGCCTTCTGCCCCTACCTGTATGTACTTCTGCATGAAAGTGTTGTCTTGCATCCTCAGGGATGGATCCCACAAGGTCTGGTCCTGCTTTCAGCTTCAATTTGCCTCTGCTACAAGGGAGGATGCTAACAGATACTGTGCATGGGGAAGCACAGCATCCTATGAAGAGTAGAGTACATGAGGTGCTCCTGTGCTGCTCCTGCGCTTCCTCTGCCCTTACAGCCCTCGAGGCAGAAAGGTCGCTCTTTGGTGGTCTTGTGATGAGCTGATGAAAAGGGGGTGAGCTTTGCTCTGTGGGTAGCTTCCCACACAAGCAGAGCTCACAGCCATTATACTTACTGGAAACAAAGTGCTGCTGCCCAGCTCCTGGCTGCTCTGCTTGCAGTGAAAAGACCTTTTGGGATGTGTGCTACAAAACTCAATGGTGTCTTCTTGCCTAGCTGAGGTTTTGGGGGCTTCCATGCACCGTGCTGCTGTTGGGGTATCTCTGCTGTGATAAAGCCTTCACTACTCAACGCAGTGCTCCAGCTACTTGGAAAAAACCCTGGGTTGAGGGAGAGATTGGGACATTTCCCAACATCCCAGAGGTTTCAACACGTTTCCCCTTGAAACCAAACTGTGCAAAGTGTTCCTTGTCCGAAATCTGCTCGTTCAGGGGAGGCCTGGTCCTGCTTCCTTTGCTTATTTATAGCTCACCCATGGGATAACAATCAACAGCTCAAAACCTGGCTGAGTTAGGAAGGGGGGGAATGTGAATCTGTTAATTAAAATAGAAAGTTGTTCCAAATGGCAGGCAGAGCCCAGGGGAAGCACATGCCTAGCTGCCGGGGAGGGTGCCAGGCCAGACCCTCCTGTGCCCGCCGTGCAAGGAGGTGGGAGGTGCAAGGGCTGCCTTATAGCACTGTGGGGCTGCAGCCCTGCAGAGGGGCTGCTCCGGTCACCCCACTGCCTGCTGCGGGGATGCACCATGGGCTGCGAGACAAGGAATAGACCCCGGAGGGCATGGAAATGCCCTCAGTGGAAAACCATGGTTGGGGTGAGTCTGGCCGGCAGCTTGATGAGCTTGGGAAGGAGGTTTGGGGTTGTGGAGCAGGCAGCAAGGGCTGGATGGGGTCTGATCTGGCAGGGAGCTGTGGCTGCAGGCTGTGGGAGAGCAAATTCCGGAGGCAGCTGCTGGGAGCTGTGCATCAGCCTCTTCCCAAGGGCTCCTGCTCCCCCTTCCATGACCTTAATGCAGCTCGCAGGGGCACCTCTGGCTGCACCCCTTAGAGACCTGCTGCTCACCCCATGGGGTTTGGAGGGAGCAAAGCTCGGGCACTGGGGGAAGGATGTTCCATGTCATCCCATGTACCGGTTGTTTTTCCTGCTACTTACCCTACTGGGCACTCCAGGTGTCCTCTGGGGACATGGGGGACAGATACAGCACTGCAGTGGGATTTGGTGTGAACAGGGAGCTGAGAAGCGGAGTTGCAGCAGAAATCAGCTGCTGCAAAAGGCCATTTGTGTATGTAACACCCTGGCAGTGGGAGGAAGGGTCTGTGCTCTGTCCCCTGGCAGTCTCCCTGCTCCAGAGAGTTTCCAGCAGCAGATGGAGGATGTTTTAATTGCAAAACACACTCTGCTCACCCCAAATTTCTTGCCCTGTATAACTCGGCCAGCACCAGCTTTCCTCTGTGGCGTTGCAGTGGGTGCTAAATGTCCTTGGAGAGATCTGGTGCACAACAGGGAGCCGGTGGTGAGGAAGGCGGATCCCGGTGTTCCCACATGTGTCAGCAGGGTGAAGGGCTTTGTTTGTTCCCTTGGAAGAAGCAGTGGAGGGGCACAGTCTGGTCTCCAGTGCCTGCTGCTGCCCCACTCTCTGCAGATCCCACCCCTGGGAAAGCCAGAGCCAGCACCAGCACCCACTGCGCCTGGTGAGGGTTTCTCCCCATGGCTGCAAGCATGCTGATGTCCATCGTGTCCCACTGCAGGCCTAGCATGTCCGGCCCACATCTAGCAAAGAAAGGACGTGAACACAGGAAGATGGATCTGCAACGGGACTTCACCGTCGCCTCGCAGGCGGAGTTTGTCACCCGCTTCGGTGGCAACCGTGTCATTGAGAAGGTCTTTCCCTGCACACTTCTGCCTTTGCCTGGGTGGTGATCACTGAGAAGCGAGGAGAGGTTTCAGCCTGCCACCCCCTGTCCTTGTCCCCCCAGGTCCTCATCGCCAACAATGGCATTGCCGCTGTGAAGTGCATGCGCTCCATCCGCCGCTGGGCCTATGAGATGTTCCGAAACGAGCGTGCCATTCGCTTCGTGGTCATGGTCACCCCTGAGGACCTCAAGGCTAATGCAGGTAAATCCTAAAAGCAAGTTCCCCACCGTGTGGCTGAGCTGGGGCAGCCCTTTCATCTCCCTGCACTGCTGCCTGGGATGTGGGGGCTTTGCACAGCCCAGGGGCACGCACTGGCCTCCTGTGCAGCCAGACTGAGGAACGAGTAATTCCTGCACCCTCTCCAGCCTCTGTGGGATGGAGGATTTGGGGAGCGGGTCCAAGGGTCAGCATGGGAGTGGGGTAAAGCTTGAGGGACTGTCTCCAACTAATGCCATGTGCTGTCTTGCAGAGTACATCAAAATGGCAGATCACTACGTGCCTGTCCCTGGGGGGACCAACAACAACAACTATGCCAATGTGGAGCTGATCGTGGACATTTCCAAACGGATCCCAGTCCAGGTGACAGCGGCTCATGGGCCTTCCACCCCTTTGCTGAGGGAAGCTACAAGGGCAGAAGGGGCACTTGGAAACAAAGTGATGTCCCTTTGTGTGGAGAAGCCAGGCATGGTGCTGGGGACAATGGGAAGATGCCAGGCAGGAGGTAACTGCTCAACTGCTCCTTCTCTTGTGCCAGGCGGTATGGGCTGGCTGGGGACATGCCTCGGAGAACCCCAAGCTGCCAGAGCTGCTGCAGAAAAACGGGATAGCTTTCCTAGGTAAGGTCTTACTGCCTCCCCTGTGCCAGAGGGAGCAGTGGGCATTGGGCTGGTGTGTGCATGCATGGTCACTCCCTGTTTCATGGCAGTCCCCAACCCAGTTTCCTGGAGCTTTCTCAAGAATCCCACTGTTTTCTGGGTTTTCCCTGTAATTCTCATGCTGATGCAGCATTCACAGAGGAATGTTGGGTGGGAGCAGACCTCGTGGGCTTCCCAGCCTAGAGAAGGGTTTAGCTCCAGCAGTTTCACTCTTTGTGAAAGGGCTGATGGTGCTGGCTTGGTGGGCAGCAGCTTTCTGCAGCATCCATGTGGTGGGGCCAGGCTCACTGGGGGGGCTGGCCCAGCTCTCACCTCTTCCCTCCCTGTTTGAAGGTCCCCCCAGCGAAGCCATGTGGGCACTGGGGGATAAAGTAGCCTCCACCATCGTGGCTCAGACACTCCAGATCCCCACACTGCCGTGGAGCGGGAGTGGTGAGTGCCTCCTCTTCCCCAGCCCCCGCTTCTCTCCTCCCTGCCTGTCCTGCTCCCCCAAAGCAAGCACAAAGCAAAGCTGGGGTCCCTGGCCTGGCTGGCTGCAGATATCAGGGGCCCCACTGCAGCCAAGGAGCTGCTGGTTTAGGAAAAGGATTTTCTGGAGGTGGGGTGCATGGAAACAAGGGAAATGGTATGTGCCAACACATGGTCCCCAGCTCCTGGGCACAGCCAGCATGCCACCACAGCCATTCTACACTGCCCTTGACCATAGCCCTGACTGTGCCCGCAGGTCTGCTGGCCCAGAGGTCAGAGGAGGGCCAGAAGCATCAGCAGATGATCAGCATCCCCCTCGAGACGTATGACCAGGCCTGCATAAAGGACGTGGAGGAAGGCCTGGAGGTAAACTCATGGGAAGCTGTTTGCCTTTTACCCACCATTATTCCTTCTTGTGGCCTGCATGCGCTGGCCCTTTTGGCCTCCAAGCACATGTGACAGTGATGCAAGGCTATTTTAGCAGCAGTTTGTCCCTCTGCATGGATGTGACTCAGGGCAATCCTGCTTTGACGATGCATGGGGTCCAAAGCACTTCAGCTATCCCAGTGCTTGACCTGCCTTAGGTGGCCAAGAGGATCGGCTACCCACTGATGATCAAGGCAGCAGAAGGCGGTGGGGGAAAAGGCATCCGAAAAGTGGAAGCAGTGGAAGAATTTGGCACCTGCTTCCGGCAGGTAAGAGATGCCCAGACCTCCCGTTCCCATCCCCATCCCATCTTGGACTATGCAGCAGGGTCCTGCTTCCACCCTGGGCTCACCCAAGACCTGTCTCCATCCTGGGATGAATTTTGGGGGGGTGATGCAAGAGCACGACCCTCTCCTAATGTAGGTGCAGGCAGAGGCCCCCGGATCCCCCATCTTCCTGATGGAGCTGGCACAGCACGCGCGGCACCTGGAGGTGCAGGTGCTGGCTGATGAGTACGGCCACGCCATCTCCCTCTTCGGCCGAGACTGCTCCATCCAGCGCCGGCACCAGAAGATCATTGAGGAAGCGCCTGTCAGCATTGCAGCACCCTCTGTCATCGAGGTGATGGAGAAGGTGGGTCTTAGGGTAGTAGAGAGCCTCAGGACACGGCTGCTTGCTCAGGACACGCTGGTTCTGGTGCAGTGAGCAGAGGGTCATTGCTCCCCATGGTGGTCTCGCCCTCTCCCGCAGTGTGCAGTCAGCCTGGCGCAGATGGTGGGTTACGTGAGCGCGGGCACTGTCGAGTACCTCTACAGTGAAGATGGGAGCTTCCACTTCCTCGAGCTGAACCCGCGCCTGCAGGTGGAGCACCCTTGCACGGAGATGATTGCGGATGTGAACCTCCCTGCTGCCCAGCTGCAGGTACCTGAGCGCACCCGGGTGGCTCTGCGGGCTTTGGGTGAAGCAGGCTTGTCATTCAGGGAGAGGTGCCTGGCAGAGGGAGGTCTTGTTCTGGCAGCTAAAGCCCTTATTTCTCGTACAGATCGCAATGGGCATCCCCTTGCACAGGATAAAAGACATCCGGGTGCTGTATGCGGAGAGCCCCTGGGCCGATACATCCATTAACTTCCACAGCCCCACCAACACCCCCGTGCCCAGGGGCCACGTCATTGCTGCCCGGATCACCAGTGAGAACCCTGAGGAGGTGAGCCAGGGGTTGGGCTCCTGTGCACCAGCTCCATGTGTGCAGGTGGGGGGACCCTGCATCTTGTGGGATGACTTCTCCAGCTGGACAGTGTTAGTGGGCACTAAACCCATGGGATTGGGATACATGGCATGGGGATTTCTCCATGTCTTTCTGCTCTATCTTCACTCAGGGTTTCAAGCCCAGCTCAGGGACAGTGCAGGAGCTGAACTTCCGTAGCAGTAAGAACGTGTGGGGATACTTCAGCGTGGCAGCAGCTGGGGGGCTGCATGAATTTGCTGATTCCCAGTTTGGGCACTGCTTCTCCTGGGGAGAGAACCGGGAAGAGGCCATCTCGTGAGTGTGGCGGGGAAGGGTGGAGAGGGGGTGTCCTTGGGAAGGTCCATGAGCGGAGCATGGGCCAGGAAAAGTGATTTGTATCTGAGAGGACCAGAATGGTGCCACTGTGCTGAGCATCTTGTTTGTGCTGCAGAGACTCTGTCCAAAGCCACAGTTTTCAGGCTATGGTGGTGCTATGGCCCTAGCACGTTGACCTGATCCTTAAAGACATGTTGCGGTGATCTGCTAAGTATGTGCTTCATGCCAGTGAGCAGCAGTGTTCAGTCAGTAATTGGGTGACCATGGAATGAGTGTGTCTGGGGTATTTAAGTGGTTTAAGTCCCTGCGGTTCCCTGGTTTTCTCAGCTGAAAGCCAAGCACCACCTCATCAGTCATTTGCTCCCTAAAGGAACATGGTGGTCGCCCTGAAGGAGCTGTCTATCCGTGGGGATTTCCGAACCACAGTGGAGTATCTGATTAAACTGCTGGAGACGGAGAGCTTCCAGAACAACGCAATAGACACAGGCTGGCTGGACCATCTGATCGCTGAGAAAGTGCAGGTAGGGGAGAATGGCCCCCTCAGGGTTGTCACTTTCCTTCTGGTGTGAGACCCAAGCGCTGTTATCCTTCCTTCTCACAGGCAGAGAAGCCGGACACGATGCTGGGTGTCGTCTGTGGTGCCCTGAACGTTGCTGATGCAGCCTTCAGGACGTGCATGACCGACTTCCTGCACACATTAGAGAGGTACAGAACAGAGGCTGCCTGATGGAGGCTTAGCTGTAACATGAGCAGAGTGGGCACAGGGAATGCATGTCCTAGAGTGTGGCTTCTGCAAGCCTGGAGACCCAGGAGCTGCTCTCCCTGGGCCATATTCTTTCCCAGTTTTGCTGCTAAAGCTCTGCAAATCTGGAGGGAACAGTCAGGAAATGGGTATCTGCTGTGACTCAGAGCTCCAGCTTCTCTGCTGTTGCTTTATCTGCAAAGGGGGGGGAAGTTTCCCATGGTCAGCTTTCAAGGGAAAGCAGCTTGGCTGAACACTGCTTGCTTTTTTTTTTTGCTCTTGAATGTCAAGGTTATTCCTCCAGGCCTGGAGGACACCCAGGGCTCTCCCCCATACCCTTATCTCAGTGTCTTGCCAGCTTCTGGCTTGTCTCCAGCTGCATTTTTGTGAGGTGCTCATGTGGGTCATGTAGAGCAGATGCTTGTCCCCTGTGGTCACCTTGGCACCCTGGGGCATGGCCCGAGGCCAGCAGTGATGCTGACACCTCGCACACTTGGCTCGGTGCGGGGCAGGCAGCACTTGTGGTGCCTGACCCCATCAGTTGTGTTCCAGGGGGCAGGTCCTGCCAGCAGCCTCCTTGCTGAACCTGGTTGATGTGGAGCTCATCTATGAGGGCGTGAAGTATGTTCTCCAGGTGAGGATGGGGCTGTGCTCCCCTCAAACTAGCCACAGCACTTTGGAACAGGGATGTGTGCTTCTGTTCTAAGGACAAAGGTGTAATCAATGTGAGGTTGTCCTTTAAAAATATGGAACCGAAAAAAATGAAGTTAATAACCTCATTTTAAATAGACATTTTCATGAGTTTAGTAAAGGACCACCTCTTCTTGCTTTTAATCCCCATTAGTTGAACTTTATGCAAAAGAACCCTACTTAAAAGGAAAGCAGCCTGTGAACCACGAGTTAAACCAGCTCCAGGCTGTGATTTGAAGCAGCTCTTGGTTGCAGCCTGAGGTTGCTGCCTCCTGCCCTCGTGGCACAGCCCCATCCCGTGGCAGCAGGCTGCTGCTGCACAGACCCTTGCAGCGAGCGTGGGGAGAAGCTCCTCACTCACTGCCGTTTCTACCGCGCCCAGAGAGGCCGTTGCACGTATTTCAGGGGTTGCACTGAGGGCTCTCACCTACCATTGCCTGCAGGTTGCCCGTCAGTCCCTTACAACGTATGTCATCATCATGAACCGCACTTACATAGAGATCGATGTTCACCGCCTCAACGATGGCGGGCTGCTGCTCTCCTACGATGGCAACAGCTACACCACCTACATGAAGGAAGAGATTGACAGGTACCTCTCCACCTGGCCCCCAGCAGCCATCCTCACTGACCAGGAGCTGGGTGGTGAGACCTTCCCTCTCCTTAAGATACCGGCTCACCATTGGCAACAAAACGTGTGATTTCGAGAAGGAGAAGGACCCAACAGTGCTGCGCTCGCCCTCGGCAGGGAAGCTGCTGCAGTACACGGTGGATGATGGTGGCCATGTGGATGAGGGGAGTGTGTTTGCAGAGATTGAGGTGAGCTTTGCAGGGAGGAGCTCTGTCCCTGCAGGGCTGGGGGACAGCAAAGATAATATGCTGCCATGGTGCTTGAGGAGCTCTGAAGCGTGTGGGTGCTGCTCACTCGGTGACCATGTCACCCATCCTCACCCAGGTGATGAAGATCATCATGACACTGACAGTGGAGGAGTCCGGGCGGGTGCACTACATCAAGCGGCCGGGTGCGCTGCTGGAGGCGGGCTGTGTCATAGCCCGGCTCGAGCTGGATGATCCCACCAAAGTGAAGCCTGTGAGTGTGCCTGGGGTCAGCTGTGCTGCTGTCCCCTCCTGTCCTCTCCCAAGTGGATATTCAGTGGGGATAAAACAGAGGAGCTGCCCTGGCTGGGGCATCAGCAGGGTTGTGTCCCCATGCTGGCACGGAGTGGCGCTTGCGTGGCCATGCTGCATCCTCCAGCTGGCTGCACTGGAGCTCAAGTGGCTGCTCTGCGTGCCATGCCGTTGCTCTGCATACGTATCGCATGTGTGCTTACTTAGTGTACGGAAGCTCATATACAGGTTTTAGTGCTCTATCTACATCTCCAGTTCTTCTGCATTGTTTTTCTAAAGGGGAACAGGCAGAGACATGAAGCTGTGTGTTTTGTGCTTCTGCTGTATCTAACCAAAAGCAGACACTGGAGGGGTTGTGCTGCTTTCTCTGGAACAGTTGCAGCTCTCAGGGAGCTCAATCCCATGTTAATAAGGATATTGCCCATCCCACCTCTCTCTGCTCTCTACAGGCTCAGCCATTCATGGGAGGGCTCCCACCTCAGCAGACCCTCGCCATCACTGGGGAGAAGCAGCACCATGTTCTCCGCAATGTGCTGGAGAACCTCACCAATGTCATGAATGGGTACTGCCTGCCTGAGCCCTACTTCAGTGCCAAGGTGGGTATGGGGCAGAGGTGGTTGGTGTCCTGCCCTGCTGCCTCCTGTTTGCCACGACGGCAAGGCAGGTATGTGGGCAGCACCAGCTTCTGCCCCCCACAGGTGAAGGAGTGGGTGGCCCAGCTGATGAAGACCCTGCGGGACCCATCCCTGCCCCTCCTGGAGCTGCAGGAGATCATGACAAGCATCTCAGGCAGAATCCCGCTGTCGGTGGAGAAGTCGATCCGGAAGGTGATGGCGCAGTATGCCAGCAACATCACCTCCGTGCTCTGCCGCTTTCCCAGCCAGCAGGTGAGAGCCATGGGGCTGCACCCCTGATGTGGTCTTTGCTTCCTTCTATTGGGAGTTTCGGACAGAAGTTTTCCTACCAAAAGATATTATAAACCACAGAATCCCAAACTGGTTTGGGTTGGAAGGGACCTTAAAACTCCTCCAGTTCCAGCCCCTGCCATGGGCAAGGACCCCTTCCACTGGAGCAGGGTGCTCCAAGCCCCTGTGTCCAACCCGGCGTTTGGCACTGCCAGGGATGGGGCAGCCACAGCTTCTCTGGGACCCTGTGCCAGCGCCTCAGCACCCTCACAGGGAAGAGCTTCTGCCTAAGAGCTCAGTCTCCCCTCTGGCAGGTTAAAGCCATTCCCCCTTGTCTTATCACTACATCCCTTGTCAAAAGTGCCCTGAGCTGCACTCACCGTGTGCCCTCTTGCTGCAGATTGCCAGTGTGCTGGACACCCATGCGGCCACACTGCAGAGGAAGGCTGAACGGGAGGTCTTCTTCATGAACACGCAGAGCTTGGTGCAGCTGGTGCAGAGGTGGGTCCTGTCGTGTCTGTGACCCCCCTGCTGTCCCCAGCACTGCCACCAGCTCACAGCGCATTGGGCTCTCTGCTCCCCAGGTACCGCAGTGGCATCCTGGGCTACATGAAGGCAGTGGTGCTGGACCTGCTAAGACGCTACCTGCAAGTGGAGACGCAGTTCCAGCATGGTGAGGGCTGAGGGGCTGAAGAGGTCTCGGGGGGGGTGTCTCTGGGGTTCTGCGTGGCTCACACTGTGCTCTGCCCCACAGCTCACTATGACAAGTGTGTCATCAGCCTGCGGGAGCAGTGCAAACCCGACATGACCCCTGTGCTGGAGAGCATCTTCTCCCATGCCCAGGTGGCAAAGAAGAACCTGCTGGTGACGATGTTGATTGTGAGTACAGCCCCTGGCCTAAGGCACCAGAGGTAAAGGCTGGTGGTGGGGAAAAGGCTGTAAGCCAAGTCAAGCTCCGTGCCGCTGCAGATGGGATGTGGCTGTGGGTGGCTGTCACAGCCCTGTGCTTTCCCCTTGAAAGCAGGTGGACACCTGAAAAACTGCTTTCCTGCTCCTCTGCTTAATGCCCAGGGTTTGGGGATTACATTCAAGTGTCTGCCCTGCTAGGAGGACTTTATCTCCTCTCTGTAGAATGGCATTGCTGCACTTGGGTCAATGAGCAGCATTTGCCCATGTTAACTCCTCAGATCTTGTCCTCAAGGTGCTGGGGATGTGGGAGGAAGCCATCCTGCAGTATGGGGCCTGAGCCAAGCCATGGTGGTGTGTGCATTGCAGGACCAGCTCTGTGGCCGTGACCCCACGCTGACAGATGAGCTGATAGCCATCCTCAACGAGCTGACACAGCTCAGCAAGACTGAGCACTCCAAAGTGGCCCTGAGAGCCCGGCAGGTCAGTGAGCACCTTGTCACCCTGTCCCCAACCCTGTCCCCATCCCCTGTGCTTCAGCAACCTCTCCCCTTGCAGGTGCTCATTGCCTCTCACCTGCCTTCCTACGAGCTGCGGCACAACCAGGTGGAGTCCATCTTCCTCTCCTCTATCGACATGTACAGACACGAGTTCTCTCCTGAAAACCTGAAGGTTGGGAGCTGTGCTTTTTTCCATGCTGGGAATTCAGGTGGCTTTATGGACCTGCAGGGGGCTTAGTCTTAGAAATGGCTCAAAAAGCAATCAAAGCCTTGCTGCAGTGTCGGTGCCTGTGGGGAGCAGAGAAGGTGCAATCCATTGCTACCAGGCTCCATCCCCTACTCTTCTCTCTCTTTGGTGAGGGACCAATGTGTGGATCTGTGTCTGTCAGTGTCCCCATGATGGACTGGGTGTCCCACGACCAGTCCTGCACAGCCCCGTATCGAGGGACCCCTCTGGAGCACGTCTCTACCATCCTGTGATGGGGTGCAAGGCTCCCACTTCATCTTTGCCTGAAATCTCGCTTTCTTCCTCCAGAAACTAATCCTCTCAGAAACCACCATCTTCGATGTGCTTCCCATCTTCTTCTACCACACCAACCAGGCGGTGCGCATGGCAGCACTGGAGGTGAGGGCTGGGGGACCCCAGAGGCATGGAAGCTCTGGGGGGGGCATGGATGTGTGTGGTGGGAGCAGGGACGCAGCGGTACCTCCTGCTGTCCCCCTCCAGGTCTATGTGCGACGCGGGTACCTCGCCTATGAGCTGCACAGCCTGCAGCACCGGCAGCTCTCGGATGGCACCTGCCTGGTGGAGTTCGAGTTCATGCTGCCCTCCTCCCACCCAAACAGGTATGGGGGTTTGGATCAGCTCCTCTGTGCAAAACATGGGGACCCTCAGAGGGAGCTGCTGCGCCCTCCCTTTATCAGTGGAACAGGATGAGCCTGCTCTGGGTCAGGATCCCATACAGGACCTGTGTGGTCCCTGTTGGACCAAGGAGCGGTGCCTCCACCCGTGGCTGATGTCTGCCTTGTTCCCACATACAGGATGGCTGTCCCCATCAGCATATCCAACCCTGACCTGGCCCGGCACAGCACTGAGCTCTTCATGGACAGTGGCTTTTCTCCCCTGAGCCAACGGTTGGGAGCTATGGTGGCCTTTGACAGATTTGAGGACTTCACCAGGTGGGGTGCAGGGACATGCCTTGTTGGTCAGAGATGTGTCTTTCGGGTGCTGGTGCCGTCATTAGGGAGCACAAGGGGGTGGAAGAGCCAAAGCTGGCAGCAGCTCCTGTTCCCCCTGCAGCCAGAGGTTGGGGCTGGGTATTCTCAGTACAGCAGGCACCATGGTGGGGACATGACATGTCTTTTGGGGACATGTGGAGCCTGAGGAAAGCTGCCTGGCACACATTAAGCATCTCTGCACATGAACACAGCAGCACTCTGCTGTGTTTCATGAGCTGTGCCTTGTCATGGGCTGGTGATCCTGGTCTGTTGCTGGTGCTGTTCCCTCAGGCAGGGGTGGGTATGACATGCTGACCTGTCACCCCATCCCTGCTGTTTGGGCAGGAACTTCGATGAAGTCATGTCCTGTTTTGCCAACCCACCTTCAGAGAGTGTGGTCTTCAATGAGCCACGAGCCACCATCTGTGAGGAGGAGGAGGCCAAGGTGGGCACGATGCTGTTTCCGATCCCCTCTCAGGTGGTGCTGGGATGGCACTGCTGCCGCTGGTTACGGTTGACCAGGGGTTTGGTTTTGTTCCCAGAACATCCACGAGGAGCCAATCCACATCCTCAACGTTGCGCTCCGCTGGGCTGACCATGCTGAAGACGAGAAGCTGGTGCCCATCTTCAGAGCCTTTGCCCAGTCCAAGGTCTGTCACTGGGGCTGGACCCCATTTTTGCAGACCCTGCACCCCACAGCAGCCACGTGGGTTTTGTTTGCTCCCTCAGTGGAGATGTTTAAGCTCTTGTAACTGGTGGAATCTGCTGTTTCCATGTAGAAAAAGTTCCTCGTTGACTGTGGTATCCGGAGAATCACGTTTCTCATTGCTCAGCAGGTGAGTGCAGGCTGAGCTGCAGGCAGGCAGAGTGACTTTAGACACACTGAGCAGCTGCCTCCCTGAAATGCCTAGAGACATCTGTAAGTAACGTGCAGCCATAGCACTGAGTGATGGATGTACCTCCTGAGCTTGAGGAGCTGGCAATTAATTAATGAGCTCAAGGAGTGATTTATCTCCTGTATTATCCTTTACCCTGCCAATGTCTTTAGTAATGTGTGGCTCCTGTGTGGCCACTCCACAGCTTTAAGCTGCCTTTAAAAGGCTTCGATTACTCCAGTTCTTTTCCCTTTGGGGCACGGGGAAGCCTTCAAGGCCTTTTCTTTTCATGAATGCTCTGTAAAGCAGAAAAATCCTCTGTGTGCCAGAAGTATTCATGTTGTTCTCTCTCCCCTTTGCTCTAGAGAGAATTCCCAAAGTTCTTCACGTTCAGAGCCAGGGATGAGGTAGGAGCTGTGGTTGGAGCAGAACCCATCCGGTGATGGTCACCAGCCCCTCACTCACCCCATGTGCTGCCCCAGTTTGCAGAGGACCGCATCTACCGGCACCTGGAGCCGGCACTGGCCTTCCAGCTGGAGCTGAGCCGCATGCGCAACTTCGACCTGACGGCCATCCCCTGTGCCAACCACAAGATGCATCTGTACCTGGGGGCTGCCAGGGTGCAGGCGGGCACCGAGGCCACTGACTACCGCTTCTTCATCCGTGCCATCGTGCGCCACTCGGACTTCATCACCAAGGCAAGGCCATGCTGAGCCCCAGGGTGCGGGCAGAGGGGGGTGAGTTGGGGGTGCTCCAACCGCCCCTGAGCCATCCGGTGCACTGCAGGAGGCTTCCTTCGAGTACCTGCAGAATGAGGGCGAGCGGCTGCTCCTGGAGGCCATGGATGAGCTGGAGGTGGCCTTCAGCAACACCACTGTTCGCACCGACTGCAACCACATCTTCCTCAACTTTGTCCCCACGGTCATCATGGACCCCTCCAAGGTGTGTTTCTTGGTGTTTTGCTTCCTGCTTGTTAGGGTGTTGCTGGTCAGTGTGATGGAGACTGTGACATCCTCAGGCTTGGTACCTTTGCACAGATATGCAGCCATGCCCCACACTGGCTGTCAGTCCTTGATCCCATCCAGTGCTCACCAAATGCTAGATAGGAGATGGATTTGGCAACCCCAAAGACTCCTGCAGCTTAATCTCTTTGTCAGACCCTCACTGTGGGCTGTTTGCTGGGGAGGTGCTGAGATTTCACACTTCACAATGATCAAGGATTTTTGTAGGGACTTGAACAAGCAGATGGTTTGCTGGAGAGTGCAAGGTGAGCAGCAGACTCCTCCTGCAGGGAGTGTATGGTCTGAAGGAAGGGGACTGTGTCTGTTCAGGAGGATCTGGGGACACCTTTCCCCAGTGGAGAGGCTGGATGGCAGCACCAGCCCACAGGGATAGGGGAAAGGGGCTTTCCCAAAGCAAATCCCAAATGACTTTGAGGTGGGGGTGCAAAGGGGCTGCCTTGGCATTGCACACTCTGGGACTGCATTGTCGCTGGGGCCATTGACCCACCTGTGTGCCATCCTTTGCCCAGATCGAGGAGTCAGTGCGGTCCGTGGTGATGCGCTATGGCAGCCGCCTCTGGAAGCTGCGGGTGCTGCAGGCTGAGGTGAAAATCAACATCCGCCTGACACCCACTGCCAAGGCCATCCCCATCCGCCTCTTCCTGACCAATGAGTCTGGCTACTACCTGAACATCAGCCTCTACAAGGAAGTGAAGGACCCCACCACTGGCAGTGTGAGTAACTGCAGGTGTCAGGAGCCCAACCATGACTGCTGGAGCAGCTATTGGCGCAGAGAGGCTTTGGGGTGGTTGCTGCAGACTCCTCATGCACCTGCAATGCTGGTGTATCCCAGAGCCCCTGGGACCATGCAGCTGCTTTCCCAGGGCTGGCCTGGTTTCACTGCCCTTGGTGCTGCATCCATTTGAGTGATGCTTTGCTCCAAAATGGTGCTGAGCTCCATCCATTCGGACTCCTTGGGGTATTGCTGGTGCGGAGTTGGGCAGTTTTTGGCCTGGGAGGTCAGTGTTAGGGTGTTACTGGTGTTTCCAGCACACTCTGTGCCCTCAATAGCAAAGAGCGGGGTTGCAAATCGTGTTATTTGGTCAAGAGCATCTTGGGCAGGCAAAGCCCAGTGGTGCTCCAGCCCTGCCAGGCTCTGGCCCCTTAGTGCTGCAGAGGGGACTTGCCTGCATGCCGAGGGCAGGCAGCCAACGCTCTGCCCTTCTCTGCAGATCATGTTTCAGTCGTACGGGGACAAGCAAGGGCAGCAGCACGGGATGCTCATCAACACTGCCTACGTCACCAAGGACCTGCTCCAGGCCAAGCGGTTCCAGGCGCAGTCCTTGGGCACCACCTATGTGTATGACTTCCCAGAGATGATCAGGCAGGTCAGTGTGGCTCGGAGAGGGGCTCCAAAGCACTGCTTTTGCTGTTTGTTCACATCCTGGCCGGATATTCCCATCTGGAGGAAAGAATCCTCTCCCCTGAGCTGCAAGTGACAAAAAGAAGAGCCCAAGCCTCAGCACTTTTGGGTATATGAAGCATTTCTAAACCAATTCCTAGCTCTTGGAAGCTTAGCATCTTGAAGCATGTTAACCAGAAAGCCCCACCCAAGGAGGTCTGCAGTAGGGTGGAGGCTCTAACACAGATTTGCTCCCCCCAAGTCCCAGCCTGCTGTGGGAGTGTGTGTCTCTGCTCAGTGATAGCCTCAGAGCTGTCCCAGCCTCCTGCTTTCAGCTCATCCTGTGTGCTGTGTCTCTGCAGGCTCTCTTCAAGCTGTGGGGCTCCTCACAGCAGTACCGCAAGGACATCCTGACCTATACTGAGCTGGTGCTGGACTCGCAGGGGCAGCTTGTGCAGATGAACAGGGCTCCAGGAGGGAATCAGGTAGTGAGGGGTGATTTAGGAAACTGGTGCTGGTAAGCTGTGCTGCAGGAGGTGGGAAGGGCTAGTGTTTAAAGCCTGGGAGATGCTCCTCAAGCATCCTCTCTGTTGATTAGTACAACCTGCAGCTCAGATCCCTTTTCTCGGGAGCAGCCCTGTGACCTTGTGCTGGTTTGGGACAGGTTGGGATGGTGGCTTTCAAAATGAAGCTGAAGACCCCGGAGTATCCGAAGGGCCGGGACATTGTGCTCATCTGCAACGACATCACACACAGGATCGGCTCCTTCGGGCCGGAGGAGGACCTGGTCTTCCTGCGGGCCTCGGAGCTGGCGCGGGCCGAGGGCATCCCCCGCATCTACATTGCTGCCAACAGCGGCGCCCGCATCGGCTTTGCTGATGAGATAAAGCACATGTTCCAGGTGGCCTGGGTGGACCCTGAGGACCCCTACAAGGTGTGTGAGCACCTCCCCTCCTGCCAGCACAGAGAGCAGAGGGCTTCTCTGGTCATTCCTTGCCCACATGAAAACTGGGGTCAATGAGCCCATGCGTGGAGGGCTTCACAATCCACAACTCTTCTTCATTTTCAGGGGTTCAAGTACCTATACCTGACCCCCCAGGACTACACGAGGGTCAGCACCATGAACTCAGTTCACTGTGAGCATGTGGAGGAAGGGGGCGAGTCCAGGTGAGCCCCTATCCCATGGGGCACACAGAACCACCCCAACCATGCCCTACACCCTTGTCAGGATGCAGCTCCCACGTCCTGGCTCAGCATCCTGCCAGGCACATCGTGCAAGTGAGTGCTTCCCTGCTTCCCTCTGTCCTACCTACACCACTGTGGCTCTGCTTTTCCCCCAGGTATGTTCTCCTGGACATCATTGGGAAGGAAAATGGATTTGGGGTGGAAAACCTGAGAGCTGCTGGTACCATCGCTGGGGAGTCTTCTCGGGCTTACGATGAAATAGTGACCATCAGCATGGTATGGCCACAGGCCCCTCCCTGGGTCCACTCCTCCCCTGTCTCCTACTTACGTTTAAGGTCACTCTGAGGAGAATAATAGGATGCAACAAGGGAGCTGGCTTAACCTGACTGCACACCCCTGCAGAGCATCGTTCTCCCAGTGCCCCAGGCTGTGCTGCAGCCCTTTCTCCATGTGAGACAGTAACCTCACGTGTCCTTGTGCGTACCCAGGTGTCCTGTCGTGCTATCGGGATCGGTGCGTACCTGGTGAGGCTGGGCCAGCGTGTCATCCAGGTGGAGAACTCCCACATCATCCTCACTGGTGTCACTGCTCTCAATAAGGTACCGTGCTCTGTCTGCGTGTCCTCCCATGCCACTGTATGCATGGGCTCCTTCCCTGTCCCATGGGAAGAGGTGGCAGGTCCCTGCATGTCACCTCATAGGGCCTGTCTGGAGGAGCTGCCACAGGAACAGTTTGGCTCTGGCCCGAGGGGCAGGACCCATCTTTGGGCAGAATGATGCTGGTTTGAGCTGATTTGAAACCTGCTTGGCTAAACCAATGCACTTGTCAGAAGCAGGATCCATTTGCTTTAACATCAGCCTGGTAGACAGAGGTGGAAATTCAGCCTCAACCCAGAGGGAACATGCCTGTGCAGGTGTTCGACTTAGAGCAAGGAGGAGCAGCTCCTGTGTGAGCAGAGACTGATCTGTGTTTGTGTTAATTCTGACTAGGTGCTGGGCCGTGAAGTTTACACATCCAACAACCAGCTGGGAGGGGTGCAGATCATGCACAACAACGGCGTTTCCCATGTCACTGTCCCGGATGACTTCGAGGGAGTCTACACCATCCTGCAGTGGCTCTCGTACATGCCCAAGGTAGGAGGGTGCTGCAGGGTGGTGGTGTGGGGTGTCAGCCACAGCTGGCTGGTGACCTGCCCTCTGGGGCTCTCCCTTGCAGGACAACCGAAGCCCAGTGCCCATCATTGCCATAACTGACCCCATTGAAAGAGAAATTGATTTTGTCCCTTCCAAAGTCCCTTATGATCCCAGGTGGATGCTGGCAGGGAGACCCCATCCAAGTAAGTGAGAGCAAGCTGAGACCCCTGCAGCAGTGCTCCCAAACGTACCTTGTAGGTGTCAACTGCAGCTCCTGGTACAGAAGGTGCTTTTTGTGGCGCACAAGAAGCTCTTCAGTGCTCACTCTTGTGCCACTCCACCTTTTCCTGTGCTCTGCAGCAGTGAAGGGGACGTGGCAGAGCGGCTTCTTTGACCAGGGCAGCTTCATGGAGATCATGAGGCCATGGGCTCAGACGGTTGTGGTTGGCAGAGCAAGGTACTGCTGGGAGCAGGGGCAGGGAGTCTGCATGTGTGGCCGTGCTCTTATGCCCTGGCTTTGGCATTGCTTTTGGGATGGTGGAGTGGGAGCACCGCTCTGGTGGGGCTGGAGTGCAGCATGGAGGGGAACTGACCTCTGCTGAGAGCACCCTGCCCTGCTGCAGGCTGGGAGGTCTCCCTGTGGGTGTCATCGCTGTCGAGACCCGCACCGTGGAGGTGACGATACCTGCGGACCCGGCCAACCTGGACTCGGAGGCAAAGGTGTGTGGGGAGACCTCAGTGTGGCTCGAGGGGGGGAGCAGGGAAGAAGCTTAGTGTGGTCCTTTGGCTTTTCCTTAAACACAGGTGAAACGAAGGCTGCTCGCTCAGTTGGTTGTCTTTCAGCTCTCGCACCACGTGTTGCTGACCTACCAGTGTACCATGCTGGGAAGCACTGGTGCCAGACTCACTGTTGCTCTGTCTCTTCCAGATAGTCCAACAGGCTGGGCAGGTCTGGTTCCCGGACTCTGCTTTTAAAACAGCCCAGGCTATTCGGGACTTCAACCGGGAGCATCTCCCACTCATGATCTTTGCCAACTGGAGAGGCTTCTCCAGCGGCATGAAAGGTACCTGAGCTTGGGGTGCCCACAGCCCTGTGCTGCGGGCACTCCCACCACCCCATGGGGTCTTGGGATGACCCAGCCCACCAGTGCCCTGCCTACACCACAGTATGTTGCGGGGTTGGGCTGGGGATGGGATGAGGCATTGCCAGGCCCCAGGTCCCAGGGCTGGGTGGCTTCCTGCTGGGCTGGTTTTGGGGTGCTGGTTTGGCCTCTTCAATGGAGAAGGTGGCTTTGGGAACCCATGGCAATCAGAGCACCCAGCTTAAATCCCTTTGGCTTTCAGACATGTACGACCAAATGCTGAAGTTCGGTGCCTTTATTGTCGATAGCCTGCGGGACTTCAAGCAGCCCATCCTGGTCTACATCCCACCACATGCAGAGCTGCGGGGGGGCTCCTGGGTGGTCATCGACTCCACCATCAACCCCCTGTACGTGGAGCTTTATGCAGACAAGGAGAGCAGGTCAGCATCCAGAACACATCTGCATCCTCTACAGCCTGCATGTGGGGAAATGAGAGCTGGTGCAGGGACTGCAGACACAATCCTCCTGAGAGTTGCCTGCGCCTCTTGTCCCAGGATTTATTCTCCTCTGCAGTCCCTGATCTTTACCCCATTTTCCTTCCAGGGCAGGCATTTTGGAGCCTGGAGGAACAGTGGAGATTAAGTTTAGAAAGAAAGATTTGGTGAAGACCATGAAAAGGATTGATACAGTCTGTGCCAAGCTGGCTAAGCAGCTGGGTAAGAGAAGGGTGTTTCAGTTTGTGGGCATTGGAAACAGTAAGATAAAACATGTGGCTCAAACACCATCAGGAAATCCTGTAGTGTTCCTCTGTGGAAATTCCTTATGGCTTTTCTGATGGTGGAGCCTGCCAAGAGGATGTGGTGGTGCTTTAAAACACCTGTATATGGTGCTGGACTTTTCTCCCATGCTTTGAGATGAAGAATGGCAATGGCCATGCCTAATGGGATGAGCACAGTCATTGTGGAGCAGGGATATAGATGTTCCAAAGCAAAGGGATGTGATGCTCCGCACCCCGTTTCCTGGTGGAGGCGGCTGATGTGGGAGCACAGAGCGGCGCACAGCCCCTGGGCTGCCCTGTGGATCCCATCACAGGGGTGGGGGGCTTTGCTCAGCATGGCATCTCCCACAGGGACCCCTGAGCTGTCCGAGGCGCAGCACAAGGAGCTGGAGCAGCAGCTCAAGGCCCGGGAGGAGCTCCTGCTGCCCATGTACTATCAGGTGGCCTTGCACTTCGCTGACCTGCATGACACCCCGGGCCGCATGCAGGAGAAGGGCGTCATCACGGTGAGCCAGGGCCCCGTGGGATGGGGCCGGGCATGGGGGGGTTGCTGTGGTGGCACAAAGCTCCTTCCTGGGGGTCTGGGCTTCAGTGTTCCTGCCCTGGGTGCAGAGACCCACCAGTGTGAGCTGTGAGAGAGCAGTCACTGCCCATCAGCTCCTCTTCTTCCTGCAAAGACAAACCTGGGCTCTGCTCCGCTCCTGCAGGACATCCTGGAGTGGAAGAACGCCCGCTCCTTCCTCTACTGGCGCCTGCGCCGGCTGCTGCTGGAGGAGGTGGTGAAGGCTGAGGTCCTGAAGGCAAACAGTGAGCTGAGCCACATCCACATCCAGTCCATGCTGCGGCGCTGGTTCATGGAGATGGAAGGAGCTGAGAAGGTACCCCCAGCCCCAGCCTCCTGAGGCACCCCTGGGGCTGTTGCCTTCTTCCTGTCGCTCAGTTGTTTCATAGGTGCCTCGCTGAGGGTTTAAAAGCATGACAGGAGTTACTTCTTCAGGGTGGGTGTTTGCATGCCAGGGAGTGGGGATTGTGCTGTGCTGTATGTGCAGGACTGAGAAGCAAAACCTCCTTGCTTGGTTTTGTGATGGGAGTTAAAACCATGAGGCCACAGCAGAAAGGGGGCTCACGCTGTGCAGGCAGCAGGACCTCTTGCCCATGGTGCTGCTCTCCCCAGGGCTACCTCTGGGACAACAACCAGGTGGTGGTGGAGTGGCTGGAGAAGCACATGCAAGAGGATGAAAGCACCCAGTCAGCCATCCGGGAGAACATCAGGTACCTGAAGCGGGACTATGTGCTCAAGCGCATCCGGAGGTGAGTGGCCACAGGAGCTGGGATGGGGTGGTGATGCCCCCTCACTGGGGACAGCATGTGGTGATGAGGCAGTTCTTGCTTCAGCCTCCAAGGCAGCCTCCCTCTCCTGTCTGCCTTGCAGCTTGGTCCAAACCAACCCTGAGGTGGCCATGGACTGCATCCTCCAGGTAGCTCAGCACCTCACCCCTGCACAGAAGGCCCAGGTTGTCCATCTTCTGTCAGCGGTGGATAACAACAGCCCATCTTGAGCCAGTGACCAGCAGTGTGCGGGGCAATTGCCATGGGGCAGCTGAGACACTGGGATACGCTGCTGCCCAGAGGCCAGACCTCACCTCCTCACCCGGTTCCTCAGCCTTGAACTGAAGCTTTGGGCTCGTACTCATGTGCCTAAATAAAGGATGGCAGTGTTTGTATTTTAAGGCCTGAAGCTGGTCTTGCCATCCATCAAAGTTCTCTCTGGCACTGGGGTGTTCATCAGAGGAGCAGCTTGGCAGAAGATAAACTCATCCTGAGCCAGGCCTGGAGTCTGGACCGGCTGCAGAAGTTGCTTTTAATGCTCAAGTCTTTTACTGTGTTTTAGTTGCAAGCTCTGGCCTTGGTCTTTAGAGCAAGCACCAGCATCAGACACGTCTCTGGAGACTGGATGGAGCTGCACGTACAAACTGCATGGCTCAGGCACCACAGGGAGATGGGATGAAGAGGAGGAGGAGGTGTCCGTACGGCTGTGTTGGGGCTGACCAGGCACTGGCATAAGGAAGTTTAATGCCTGCTTAAGCAGCACTCTCCAAGTGCTGTTTCCTAATAAACTTGGGGACTGTGAGGGGCAGCTTGTCCCATCCTCCCCTTTTCTGTGGAGCCATCAGTAGATGGGACTGAATGGCTGGTGGCCCAGAAGAGACATTGGCGAGCTGTGCAGCAGAAACCTCAAGGGATCCACCACGGTTTGACTGACCCAACTGTTCCTCTCGCCCATCTCATGTCCTGTCTGGCTCCTGCTGCGGCTCCTTGGGGTGTTTTCAGCCTGTGGCTCCTGCAGGGGATGGAGAGGAGGGAGGACACAGCTCCGGGTGCTCCGGCCCCAGTGACCCGGTTCCTCCGCTGAAGCACAGTAGCTGGGGTGTGCTCTCTGTCTGCCTGGACCTGCACCTTGCATCTGAAGTGGCCTTTGAGCCTGGTTCATGGAGGGGAAATGGGGAATGTGCTTTGCAGTGTCTCAGTGTCACTTTGACAGCACAGGGGTGGTGCTGCCTTGCAGGGTGGTGATAGGAGGTGGGACGCCTGGTTCCAGTGCAGTGCTGGCCATGCCTGTGGGCTCCCACAGGGTCTGCAGGGGGGTCTCCCTGTCCTAGGGCTGGAGGGGAGAAAAGGGCCTTATGAAGTGCTTTGTGTTTGGGAAGGTGTTGCTGCACTCTCTTGGGGAGGGGATGTGGTGGTTTCTGTACGGGAGCCAGACCCAGGCAATAAAGGAAGCCCAGCTCTGGGGCAGCTCTCCTGACCTCCTCCTGCTGCCGCTGTGTAAATGTGGTGGATCTGAGCAGGAGCCGGTGCCTCCGTCACCGCTCAGCCCCCTCCCTGCAGCACAGACACTGCTGTGGTGCAGAGCAGCCCTTTGTGTGTGCTTCCCCCTGCTCCAGAGCTCTTCCATGCACTGAGCTGGAGGGGTTTTCAGGAACAGGCTGGCAGGAAGAGCTCTTGTCCTATGTACCTGTGAACTCCTCCTCTCCTGTGGGATTTGAGCCAGGGACAAACACTTGGCTTGGGATCAGTACTCTGTGTGTGTGACGGCAATGAAGCCTGGGGCAAGCTGCTCTTCTAGAGGGAGGCTCTCACCTCCTTCTGCAGATGGGTGCTATGACTATGTGAGCAGATGAGATGCTTTGCTCTCAGTGGGGGCATCTGAACACCCCACTCTTAGACTGCGGAGAAGCTCCCGCTCCTCATCCCTAAGTTACATGGAAGTATCTCCTGGCTGGGTTGGATTTCCAATAGCAGGTGCCTTGGAATGGCTGTTAACAGGGAGCTGCAGTGTGCACGGTTACAACACCCACAACCACGGGCTGAGCGCTAAGAAATATTTATTTAACACATGAAGAAGCAGCGATGCCGCTGCTCACAGCAAAGGATCGCTCGTGACAGTAAGTGAGGACGCGGAGCATCCTTTGGAAGAGGTGGTTATGAGCAGGTGCTTGGGGGAAGATTCAGGCATAGACGTTTTCCAGCCCCTGATCTTCACAGCGGGGTTTCCGAGCCCCAGCATGTGGATCCAGCATCCTGCAGTGGGGGATGAGGAGCCTGTGAGCATACGGATGCAGCCCCAGGAACCAGGAGTGTCTATGGATGCACCGGGACAGATGAAGCCCGAGATGTAAGCATTGCTTCATGCTCACCGAGGTGTAAGTAGACTAAATGCTGAATGCCAGCATCCAGTAACTGTAGATTTTCAGGTGTCTCCTTATCCTTTGCAAGGGCTGTTACTAGGTATAAAACAGGGTTTGAGAGTGTAAAAGCTTACATTAGCCTCAGATGCACTGGGTTAATCAGGAGAGAGCTGTGACGGTCACTAGGAACAGTCACAATATTTGGTCTCTGAGTTATTCTTTATAACACTTGAGTTTCACAGTATCCAAAGTGCTTCTTTCAGGGTAGTGTAACAACAGCGGCTGGACTCGTTGCGTTTGGAGCATGAATAATTTAGTGGGTGGAAAGCAGAGCACTGCAGCATTTGACAAACTTCACATCATTTCTTTTCATACCAATAAATATAAATAAATTTACAAACGGGAGCACTGCCTAGCACAGAACAGACAGGAGCACGATGCACAGATCTAACCACGTCTAACCCCTTCGACCCCCCTAAAATAGGCATAATTCCTAAAACCTTCTACTTCAATAATTCAGTAGTTCCACTCCCTTCACAGGTAAGGGCTCTGCTTTTAATCCTACGTAGAACAGTTCTCTGCTATGGGTCGGAGTTTTCCTTTTTAGTATTTTTCCTCCTTTTTTTCCTACCTCATAACAATAAATTAACAATAGTTACGTCCAAAAAGTGTAAGTGGTGCAAGTGGTCCAGAACCTGGGTAGTCCTTGTTCGAGGGCAACGGTTATTTGGTAACTTTAGGAAAAGAGATGCAATGGTGCATGATCAAACCTTTTGGTGCTGACCGTCCCATTGGGTTGTGTTGGCTTCTGTCTAAGTGGTGCCCAAACAGCATCCATGCGTAAGTCCAGATCCCAGCACCGGTTAAGTGTGTGTACCTTATCTGGGCTGGTTTTACCTTAGTTACTTTCTAGTCTGAGGCCTTCCACATCCTTCTGGAGAGCTCCCCAGTCCTGCAGCACAAGGGTCCATTCCCCTTCTTCAGCCCTCCAATGAGTGAAAGTGGTTCCAATAGTGACAGTTTGGTTTATTTTGGCATCCTGTGCTGCATCCCAGGAAACAGCATCTGCGGGAGGAGCTCTCTTATTGCTTTCAGGTTGGATTTTAGTGGTTGGGAGCAACTGGCCCCTGTGATGGAGGTCCCCGGCATGGTGCAAAGCTCAGAGCAGAGCGATGGGTTTGTTGCCCTGGGGGTTCATGTACTGAGCTGCTGCTGCCACGTTGTCCAGGGTGGTGTAGGTGGTGTAAAGGCCGGTGACCTGCACGTCTGAGAAGGAGTGGTCACTGCCACTGGAGACAGGCGTGAGGCCGGGGGTGCCCAGGTCACAGTCTGAGAGGTGCAGTGGGGAGGTGCTGAAGGCAGCCAGGGTGTCGAGGCTGAAGCTGTCGTCTTTCATCTCCTCCCATATGTTACCTGGGAACCATGAAAGTGCGGTCACAGCAACGCATCCAACCCACCCGGGCACCCTGTGTAGGGGTCAGACTGTAACACAAGGGCTTTGCCAGCCGCTTAGGACCAGTGCTGCTTCCCCAGTTCCTCCCCCCTCGATCCTCTGGTTCCAGGAGCGCAGGACTCTCTGGACAGCACCTACCTACCCTGTGCTGACCCGAAACCCAGGGGCCGTGCCAAGCTGGGGAAGTCCTTTTACAGAAGGGGAAAACCAAGGAGGAAAGCAGAGCTCTGCTTTCCCAGACCCAGGTGGCTGCACGTCCCTGCTTTACTGCAGTGCCTGCACTTGAAGCATGAAGGTCGGTTGCTGTCCCATCCAGCACAGGGCAGAAACGCACTGAGGGCCAGGTAAGTCACACTGCAGCATCCGGCACCCAGAGTTTTCAGCTCAGTTACATCCCTGGTTATATATTCAGGACATAAATCATGCCCTTCCCCACCCCAGCTTTTCCTCCTGTACCTTGCAATGCAAAATCCATGATGCTTGGGTCAAGAGCATCCACCTCTGTGTTCATGTCCGCTGTCACATCCAGGAAGTCCGGTGCTGCACGCCCCATGGGATGCTGTGGGAGAGGACTGTGGCTCCCATCAGGCAGGGTGTGGAGAGGAGGTGTCTGTGCGGGTGCTGGAGAGTCCGGGGCCATGCGAGGCTGGGGCTGGAGCTGGTGGTGCAGGGACATGGACTGCAGCGAGAGCGTCATCAGCGGCTGCGGCTGCAGCTGCGCCAGGGACATGCGGCCCTGTGCTGCTGCCATGCGGCTCAGGGCAGAGATCTCCGGCTCGGGCTGCTTGCTGGGCCGCCGGCAGCTCTCAGGTCTGTCGGTGATCAGCTTGTCCAGCTCCTCTGCACGAGCAGTGCCCGTTCCCAAGGGACAGAAGAGACAGTTTAACCCGTTTGCTCAAGCAGGGCCCAGCCAAAGTGTTTCACAAGCGAGTGCAACCCCATGCTCTTGCCATAGAACTGAATGGGCAGCATCTGTCACATGTGAGAGATGTGGCACAGGTACGGGCTTTGTGCAGGGAGTCCCTAAACTGAGCTACAGAAGCGATCACAAGAGATTTAGACCGGGCCACTGAGCCACCGCCAGCTGACTCATAGAGGCAGAACTGAGCATCCTCAGCAGGACTCCTGCTCAGAGGAATGCTCTGAATTCTGTTTGTATCTCAAATGAGATTTGTGTGAGAGACTCCTGACAATTTCAATGGCACTTTTGCTTTTAAGCAAAGCAGAATGTGATTTATTGTTGATTAAACGCAGGTTTTGCAACAAAAAACTCCATTTGATTTTGCCAATATTGAGCTCCCGGAAGCTGCGTGTGTCTTTGTAAATAAGAATGAGAAAGTCATAGTGAAGAGTGAGTTTTGCAGAGGAGCAGGCAAAAAACCGTGTTCAAAAGTGACATTATAACTACAAACACTGGAGGCAGTGCAAGTCCTCAGGTGGCGCTGGGTGTGTTAGCACGAGGGAAAAGACAACCCGTGTTGAAGCTGGGGCCCAGCTCAGTTACCTCCTCCTGCTGCTGGGTCTCACCTCAGGCCAGCAGCAATGAGTTCATTCAGCACAGAGCATGGGGTGTTTCAGCCAAGCAGGGGAGGAGGCTGCTGCAGGGCAGATTCACTCATCCCTGCTAAGCAGCCCTTTATCCCCTCTTACCTCTCATACCCATAGCAAAACCACACCGTAAGCCCTACCTGGGTTAGCCATGCTCCTGTGAATAGCAGCCAGGTCCTTCCGCTTCCACTTCTGCATCTCCTCCTCCATCTTGTCGATCTTGGCTGGGTTGAGAGCCCACAGGCACCCTTTGCGGGAAGTGCCACTCAGTTTGTTCTCCACCTTCTCAAAGCACTTGTTCAGGGACAGGTTGTGGCGCACAGAGTTCTTCCAGCCATCAGGGGCTGTCTGGAAGGGGCAGGAGGACATCAGTGGGGTGAGCCATGACCAAAGCACCAGTGAGGATCCACCTCCACCCTTTGGGAGCACACATACCTTGAAGTAGGGGAAGTGCTCCTTCATGAAGCTGTAGATCTCGCTCACTGGGAGGCTGCCTGTTTTGCTGTTCTTCAGTGCCATTGCAATCAAACAGCTACAGGACAGAGAAACACAGGAAAGAACAGAGTGCATGCACTTCACCATCCTGCTGCCTTCTGCTCTGTCACCCCCAACCCATCTCTTCAGACACAAGCAGCTGACTATGGGGTGACTGCTCACAAGTGCTCAAGAGCTATCAAGCTCTCTGCTCACCTGTATGAATAGATGGGCTTGGGGTAATGCTTTGGGTGCAGCTCTTGGGCAGAGTGAGGAGCCAGGCGTGGCTGAGAGTAGTGGGGCTGAGTCCCATAGGATGTGTTGTAGATCGCTGCTGGGTTACACTGCGTGCAGAAGGAAAAGGATGGATGCAAAATGTCCGTGGGTAGGTAGCTTTATGGACATTGGGTTAGTTTTGTTTGAAGGGTTCTAGATGTGACCTTGGGAGGTACTTTAAGACACAAACAACAAGCAAGTAACAGTACCTGTTGTGTGTTCTGTGCTAGGGCAAACACTTGCTGTGAATGAGGATGAGGAGGAAAGAGCTGTTGCTGTGTTTGTAAACCAGGAGATGGCTGCCCACCTACAGCATACTGGCTCATCTGCTGAGATAAAGGCAACAGATGTGTCACCCTCAAAATTACCAACATCTGAGCCAAGAGAAGTGTTGCAACAATGAACCGTCAAGGGCTGCTCTTACATTCGTGCCATGTGTTGACATAGAACTGAGGCCCAGGATTCCCTGTGGAAGGCTGGCCTGGACGTGGATCATTGCTCCAGGTGCTCCTGTTGAGTGCAGGTTGTTTGCCACAGGACCTGTTTTGAAGAAAGCAAAGCCAATGAATGTCCACATGGAAGTGCACTTCGGAAAAGGGAGCTGGCGTTTACTTTTGCTAGTCAATGCCTTTCCCTTGAGCCCAGCTCAGCTCTGGAGTGGATAATCACAGCTCACTGGCCTTTCATCCCCAAAGAAGCTAGTGTTTCACAAATGGCCAAGATGCCATCGGCTGCTCCTAAGCCTTGTTAGGCAGCGAATGAGAGATGAATCTGTGTAAGAGTCCACAGTGCTGCTACACACAGTGCTTACAAACCAGAAAGCCCCATGTATGCAGCACTATCTGTGCTCCAGAAGGGTTTCTGCTCTAAAGAAGGGGATACGCTGAGCTCTCTCAGCTGAATGCCTCAGGGCACAAGGGTGTTTAACTACAGGATGCTCACAAGGCAAGGCAGGCTGTCACTGAACACGTGCTGTAAGTGTGTGAAGCAAACGGGTACAGGGTAAATAAGTTACTCTGGATTTTAGCAGTGTTGAAACAAATGAGAAAGCCTGATTAGCTAATGTCAAAGCTGTGGGAAACCTCTGAAACACAAGTCTGGTGCCCAAGTTCACACAACAAGGCACCAGCAGTTACAGTAGGCAGAAATGCCAATTGGATCTGAAGGTCTCTGTTGTCACTGCCAGGGCTCACTGCCTCTTGGGATGAAGGAAAAGGATCAGTGATGCCCTTACCAGGGGACAACAGGCTCCAGGTCTTTTGACAGGAAGCAGAATGTAATGGACTTACTAGGAACGCACTAGCAGGAAAGCTGGCCTGGAGGGGAGGAGGAGGTGGTAGCAGTGTCTGTTTAAAGAGCAGTCATTTAACACCCCAGCACTTTACCTGTCTGTTGTAGCATCGCACTCTGGGCACCAAGGCTAAAATCCATCCTCCCACTGGCCATCTGCTGTAACCGAGGGACATCAACAGATGTCAGCCACGACAGGGACTGCAAGTCACTGGGGAGGTCATCCTCACTCAGCTGGGAGGGCTCAGGAGCGAGGAGCCTGCGGGACAGCACGAGAGGTGAGCAGAGAGCCCCAGCGCATCACTGCCCCGCTCGGATGGGAGGGGGCCGGGGTACGAGAGGGGGCTGGGGTACCGGAGCTCAGGGTTTCAGCTGCTGCAGAAGCAAAACTTCACAGAATGAGCCTCTGATCGCTGCCATTCGAGCTATGGGGTTACTGGGACTTAACAGGGAGCCACGAAGTGTGTGAAACAGTTACTAGGGAGGTTTCGGCATAGCAAAGGCTCCGAATGCGAAGCCAGAGACTGAATGCACGCTCACACCCATGCTGATGTTGGCAGCACAACGCTGAGAGTCTGCTTCTGAGTTAAAGCCCTGGGTTTGACCCATTCCACATGCTCCATCTCATGCTTCTGATAGAGCACGTGGTACAAAACTGAAATATAGAGATACGTTTAGGATACTCAAAGATTCCTGTATGGCCCAAGCTCCCATTGAAGAACTATTGTAGATGAAAGCCTAAACTACTTATGTTAAGCAGTGTTACCAAAGTCACAGCTATCTCAGAACACGTCAGGAAGTTATTGTTAGATACCCAGGGTAAACCCAAAGGGATTCAGGGCCAGGAAAACACCCAACTGACATTGAGAATAACCGTACTGCAGTTGGTTGTAGTTGATTTTGCTTTCCAAACAGAGGCTTTCAAGAGCCCTCCCATAGATGTGTGCTACTAACGTGTGTTCGTTGCCAAATGACGGTGCAGGAGCCTGAAATAAATCTGGTCTCTTGCTGAAGCATCTTTTATGTTTTGGACTACTCTAAATCAGCTCAAAAGAACAAGGCAGAGCTGCAGTGCCAAGCTGCCCAGCAGCTTTCAACCCCTCTATTCACCATCTCCAGAAACATGTATCCAAGTTCCCTAAGCCATTATCCGGGAGCTCTGGAAAGCAGAGGGTGATTTATTTGTTTGTTAAAAGAGTCTGAAAAGAAGAAAAGGGGAGGGGGAAAAAAAGCTCAAAACACACAACCAGGAGCCAAAAACTGGAATCATGGCCAGAAAACATCCCCAAACCTCTCTCCCGGCCTCCCCTGGTCCCATTCTCCTACTGTAGTTACAGCACAATAATTAGCATTGCCATGGTTACCGCTCTCCAGTGATTTTGTGAGGCCTGGGACTTAAATACAGAGAAAGCCCATCAGGTGACGGCGTTCCCGGCGCGGAGATTGGCTGGATTGGAAGTAAACAGGAGCATTAAATGATTTGAAAACTGGGCAGGATCATGTCGTTTGCAACAGTTGGGCCCATTCATGGGGAGCCGATAACCCATTGTGCCGGCAGCAACCGCTGCCCGCCGGCACGTGGCCTCCTTTGTTTTTGGGATTCTTGGTTAATTGTTTCCCCCCCCATTCCCCTTTCTTCTCCTGCTCTTTCCAACCCTCACATTAATCTGGCTGAATGGCAGGCGACACACAGCACACATCACATGCCATCTGGCACCCCGGCCCCTGCCAGTGCTCCCAGGCACCGCAGCCCCTGCAACAAACAGCGGGGTCAGATGGGCGGTGAGGGTCAGCACACGCCTCCTGTCAGGCAATGAATCCGCCACATGCCTTCCGCATGGGATGAGCATCCATCCCGCACTGCTGGGCCCCGGGAAGTGCGGTGGTGCTCTGCAGCCTTCCTGCATTTAGCTTGTTGGGAAACAGCGGCTTTGCACTCACCCTGATGCACTCATCCTGGGTCTCTTCCCAGAGGTGGGAATGACTGGTGATGCCCTGGGCACAGCAGGATGCCATCGGAAGCTGCAGCTGCACCTTCCCTACTTGCCAGTGAGCATGGCGCAGTGTATCCTGCTCAGCATCCCCATGATGCCAACCTGCATTACCCATCTAAAGAGGGACAAGGAAGGTGGCTGAACTTTGAGGTGATATTAACTCATTAGAAGCACAGAATCACAGATTAGGTTGAAGGGACCTTAAAGCTCATCCAATTCCAACCCCTGCCCCGGGCAGGGACCCCTTCCACTGGAGCAGGGTGCTCCAAGCCCCTGTGTCCAACCTGGCCTTGAGCACTGCCAGGGATGGGGCAACCACAAGTCCCTCGGCTTTAAACAGATACCAAGGTGCACTAATATAGCGTCTAGACAAATGTGTGAGCCTTCTCTTCTTGCAAGACAAAGACATTTCCTTCCCTTCTGCATCCTAGCACATCTGAATTTGGGTTTACAGTGCTTTTAAAACCACCTTTGGCTGTTTACTCCTTTTTCTGTTGACTGGATTTGTTAGTTGTCAGAATAACTGTTGAGAAAAAAAAAGAGTCTATTGAATCAGAATGAAATAGTTCACATTTAACAATTATTCTTCAGGTTGTTTTCAAAACCAACTTTGAAATTTCATGTCTGAAAGAAGGTGAAACTGTTTAAAGCATGCCATGGGCTTTTACATGCCCAGATACATTCTGCAGCATAAATCCAGCTTATCTCCCCGTGCGCAGCCTCAGTGTGCGCCCTTCTTTTAGTGAAGGAATGCTCCCTCGGGAGAGAGCTGTGCACAGCAATACCTGACACTTGCAGCTCGTAGGGTTCAATGTCCCTGGCCTGAAAACCTGCCTGTGCTGGAGCAGCTGCAGATGGATCAGTACATGCTGCCATGGCCCATGGGCTCTGCACTCCCCTCCACCACCCTTTTTGTCTCACATTCGAGGGCAAACTTCAGGAGTCAGAGATCCTGCCTTTGGACGGGTGTTCACAGCCCCTGGCACAATGGGGCACTGTAGTAAAAGCAGCTCTTTCCTTTCAGAGCATGTAAATGAGATAAACAGTGATAGGCTGTAATTAATGCACACACCAAACCCGTCCCCAGCTGCACATTCCCCAGGGCTGCCTGGTGCATAGGCTGAGCCAGGAACCCCTGGGAAGACAAGGCAACAGTGACACCAACTGCAATGCAAGCATGGTGTCATTTATAAAGGTGTGATGAAATGATGCAACTTGGCTTTCACCCTGCTGCTTCCAGACCTCTGCAGGAAAACACGCTTGTTTCTGTGTGCTTCTGTCCTAGGAAGGCACCTGCAGAGTCAGAATCCATGTGATGCTGAGGATTTAAGCCCCTTTGCATCAGATGATGCACCCCTGAGCTATGACAGGTATGCTACAGAAACAGTGGCAGCACGAGGCTTTGCTATCTGCTCCAGCATGCACTATCCAAAATATTCATCCAATCCATTCCTGCCATAACCTTGTGTGACTCTGCAATTACCTTCAGAATTGAATTTGGCCCTGTATTCATAGAGGCAGCTTTACCATCTGCTCTTACACTGAGCTGTGCTAAGAGCTGGATCTACGGTTTGTCATCACTGTGAACGTGAACTATCCACTTCTACATCGGCAAACACCTTGGTATGGCAAATTTGTCACTGGAGACTATAGGAACTGTCTCTTCAACAGCCCCACAGGTTAATCTGCCAAACAAGCCTGTTAACACTAAAGGACAGCTCAGCGGTGACAAGCACACTTTATCTCCAGACAGTTTAACCAAGAAGTGGGTCTTTCAGGTTCTGGACTATTCCTATTTATTTATTACCATTGCAGCACTGTCATCTGAGCTTTTACTTGTGTTTAATACAACCAGTCAACAAGCAGGAGCAGATTAGGAGGGGCAGGAAGAGGAAGATTAGGAAGGAGCAGATTAGGAGGAACAGGAAGAGTCCAAAGAAAACCTCTTCTTGAAGTGATGATGAGTGCCTCTTTTCTTTCCTCTGGGCTTACACAATGTCCTCAGATCATGCACAGTGATTTCTCACATGTAAAACACTACAAGGAAAACATGTGTGGTTTGTGACTCTCCAGCTGCCCCCATGGGGAGAAGCACTCTCTGGTTTACTGAGGGAGTCAATCTCACCACCACCTCCTGCTCTGCCTCTTCTATCTACTCCCTTCTCTTCCCACCTTCCTCCCGTGCAGATGCCTTCACCCACTGTAGGTTGTGGCTCCTGCCTCTCTCCTCCCTGGGTCTGCACCAGCTCCTCTCCTGCTCCAGCCAGCAGCTCCCACTGCTTTTGGTCTGCAAGTCCTCTTTACCCCTTGAAGGCACACCACCCACCCAGCCCCAAACCACCAGCACAACATTCTCTTCCCTGTCTTCCGGTTCTTTGAGTAATTTCTGGCCTCGCTGGGTTTGGCTTTGGCAAATGCAGCTGATACGTGACTCTGCGAGGTGTTTTGCTATAACCCTCCCCCCCCAAACCAAACAAAACCATAAACCTGGGACTGACATCAACGTAAGCTTCTCCTCAATGTGTTGAAGTGTAAAGCACCACAGGAATGTTTTCTATTACAGGAGCATTAGCTCTCTGGGAAGCTGATTTTTCTTCTAACATTGCTTCAGCTGCTGTTTATTAACACTGAGCTGATTCACCTGCCTGGGATTGCTGTAGTTATTCCCCCCAGTATAAAGGGAATACAAACCACACTCCCCTTTGGGTTGTACTGTTGTAAGAGCCCATCTCAAGTGCATGACTGGCTGCTGTGATCGTGCAGCAATTCTGCTTTGTGCACGGGTGAGATAAGGGCAGGGTGACAGGCAGCTGAGATCTCACAGGAGAGCTGAGGAGTTCCCTTTCTGTGCCCATGCTCTGAACGGGAAGTCAAGCCCTGCTTATGAGGTAAGATGGGAACTGTTCTGCTTTCCTGGGAGGCAGGTGAGCCTGGGAAGCAAGACATAGCCTGGGTACAGATGTGTCCTCCCCACCTCTGCAGGACAGTTTGAGGAGCAAGAGCCACAGTGTTTTATTATCAGTGCTCAGCACATTGCAAGGGCTGCGTAAGAAACTGTTGAGTTAATCCACTTAAATCAATCCACAGTGGCCTGAGTTTGGCTGGCTCCTAGGAGGTTTCTCACATTTACTCAAAGGATGAAGCAGCCACCATGGGGAAACTCCTCGGACACACGGAGCCATAGCCTCGGTCCCCATCAGCCCCACACGGTGCCGAAGGGATGGACACTGGCACATTCTTCAGGAACAGTTATGGCTTTGTCAGTTGTGCACTGGGAGCCTTTTGTCTGCAGACCTGTCCTTCAGGCAAACTCCCAGCCCCGCTGATGGCAGTGGGGCGGCCTGAGGTGTGGCTCCATCTCCAGAAACCAAAGAGCAAGACCAGATTGAAGAGAACCACTTAGGAGAGCTAAAATGTACCGTGTGCCATAAGGATAAAGACTTTCCGCCTTTTCCACCACCATAATGCAGTCACATCCCAAATACATGAAATACAGCGGTTGCAATGTCTGTGTCTTGCTTCTTAATATGACTTCATGCTAAATTTTGCTATCCTAATTATTACAATGAAAAATTAATCAGATTAACTGAAGAGCTAGGGACTATTAAAACAGGGTAAATGAGGATGTGATCTACTAATATGTTAAATGGTTAATGATTGAGTAACACCTTCTGATCACAGAAGATATCCATTTAAAAGTTAACTCCTGTTTAACAAGCACAGAAAATGTGTTGCAAGGCCTTCAAAATACTACATGGGGCTTCTATCAACTGGAAATACATAGTAATATAAAAAATAGAGATTGGGTTCTCAGACAAACTGTTGGGCTGCCAACATGAGGCTCACTTGCCTGGATCAAGGGTTAGCTTTACACCTGAAGTCATGTCATTCCTTCAAGTAGAATTCTGCATTTTAGTTACCTCTTTCAAAATATAAATGCCACACTGTCACCTGAAGTGATGCTTTCATTCCTTAAATTCAGATTTTCCTGTATGCCAAATAATCGATAGCAAGTTACCAAATAATCCATAGCAAGTTGCCATCTCCCTTCTAATGGCCTGGTTTTCAGGTCATGATTTACTATATAAAATGCAGTAAGCCACACGTAACGGTACCTACTTTGGGAATGGGATGGTCCCTAAGAAAAAATAAGTACATTAAATCAAATTAGACTGTGAAGGGATAGAGTGCAGATTCCAATGAAAACTACTGCTTGAAGACCACAGTGTGTTACAGTTCTCTGCTTTTATTCCCTAAAATGAAAAATGAAATAATTTTAAATATTTGTCACTACAGCAATAATGAAAATACTGAAGGTTGTGGCATTTACTTTGGAATAGGAAGTATTACTTTGCATTAGTAGCCAGGCAGTGGCAGAGCCGTAAACCCATAGATATCAGAGGAGGTATGATGGCTCTTAATCATTCCTGGCCATCAGGTTGTTCTGTACCCCACAGCCAGAAGAGATCTTAGTCTAAAATCATTTTACTACAGTATAAATAGTCCCTGGACTTTTCATAGCAGTCTAATCGTCATTGCTACTCTATGTGCTACATCAAATGTGCTATAGATGCTTTGGGTCCACAGAATTCAACGATTCGATAAAATCGGTGATTTTTTCTTTGCCTCCTGGGTTTAAAAATTAGATAAAATAACCCAAATCCCCTGTTTCAAACTGTAACCATGAAAACCTCTTCATATTTGCTGATTTGGTCCCCTGCTTACACACCCATGCGCTCCCTCCTCTTTGAAGCTTCCTCCTGCACTCCTGCAGGAAAGCCTGGTCTCCTCCAGGTCCAACTGTCCATTGAAAGATTCCAAGTGAGACAGAAGAGTATTCTCAGCACAGCCCCAGCCTCCCACTCACTAATTGGAGCCCATTCCCCATTTTGTGGAGCCTTGATGCTCCCCCATGGAGCACTCGGGATTGTGGGTTCCAGTCTTGGGCTGTGGTGACAGCAGGAGAGTAAACAGAGCTGATAGAATTTGACAGGTCTATTCTTTTCTTAAAATCATTCAGTCTAAAAGATTTTCTTTTACATAATCCAAAGTGTTTTCTCATGGAGCAGGACAAATACTGCTCGGCATTTATGGTGCAGTTCAGATTTTATGCATCTTTATCAGAATTTGCCACTAGTAAATGAGGTCAAATCGTTCATTTTAAAGCTGCGTTAAAGAAATCACAAGTGGGGGGGGGGGGGGGAACTTTATA